>JAUTBQ010147437.1:0-14655 GCA_032361185.1 Lepetodrilus ovalis | reverse complement strand
GGTTGATGTACATATTAAGAAAAATATCCAGGAAAACGTCCATATTTCAGGCGATAATAGGCCCGTAACCAGTATAGCTAAATGGTGCTTAATGCATGAAATATCCATTGATACATCCCTGTTTGTTTTGCAGGAACCTTTGAACTCAGAAGATGATGTTAGCGAACAGGATCCAGATGATTTGTTTGATACAGATAATGTCGTCGTATGTCAGTATGATAAAGTAAGTTAGCGAATAATAAAGGCCCCATATTCAAATCTTATCACAAGGGCCATACATGTTTGTATGCGTCCCGTACAACAAATTTACCTTGCCGACATGTTTCCATATGAATTGATTCATTTATTGAAATGCATACTTAGTTATTGTAAACATAATTGCCATAGTTAAACAGGCAAAAGTTGCAGGAGATAGGATTACCTTTCAATGTTATATTACATGCATGTGACACTACATGGTCATGTGACAGGGTATAAGGGTTTTTATCCTCCCACTGAGAAATTTATTTCCCTCTCAGCTGCTCAAGCAGGATAACCGGGATATTATCAATGTCACATGAACCAATCGCATCAATTTGACATGGAGGCAAGTTAAATATTTCTAATACAATGTTGTAAGCTTCATATTATTCTTAACGTATTTATTTTTACTCCAGATCAACCGGAACAAGAACAAATGGAAGTTTCACTTTAAAGATGGCATCATGAATCTCAATGGACGAGACTATGTGTTCCAAAAAGCAACCGGAGATGCTGAGTGGTAGTAACTGACCCTTGACCTCTAGTTGACCCTACGACCTCTAGAGCTGCATATATATAAATACACGATGTACATAATCAAATGTGTCATGGGATGTGCCCAAGAAATGTCTGTCCGAGTTTATTTGGTACCAGCCAGTGTGCAGGTTTTCTGCAGCATTCAGCGCTACATATATTGCAGGTTTCCTCCTGCCCTAGATAGGACAAGTCATGATATGAGTGAAAGAATCTTGAAACTGGCCCTAATTTAAAAAGTAAATCAACTATTCTTCTGCTAAATGGGGTGCTTTGTGGTTCTATCTGTGGGAGAGCGGATCTAGTGTGATACTCATCGGCATTTGTCATTAAAGCAATGGTACCGCTGGGCAGTGGAAAACTTGTTTCTCCGCCAATGTTGTTGATGAAACCAATCAACAACGGCATATGCGGACATGCCTCTCACAGGTAAAGTCTAGAAACGTCGCACGTAACCATACAGTAGGAGGGTATAGTATCCAGTGTTGCACATGTATAATGGTCTGGTGTGACCTAGACTTCGCCCAAAGGTTCAAGTATTTAGGTCGCTAATGACGTGGAGAAAATATCATAAGCTTATATCGGTATTCCCTAGAGCCAAAACTGTATGACAGGATATGGGTGATATGTACAATTTAGTCTCCAGAAGTGGAGAGCTATTTTGTCAGGATATGATGCTGCAGTGATTTTTTTTGATTTTTTTTTCTAATGAAGCTTATGAAGTCCGAACGATTTACAAAAATAATTAACAGAAAAACTATTTTTGTAATATTCCTGCAGCAAGTCTTCTAAATGGTATTTTCTTGGATCTTGTTTCACGGAGCTCACGTCGCAAATGTGTGAAAGATTCCCGCAGCGACGTTAAAACTAAAACACTCGCTCTCATAACCACGATCAGACCATAGTACTCTTGTAAATGCCGGATCGCCATGTACATAAGAGCGCTTTGGTCTGTTGATGGATATGAGAACTTCGAGAAACGGTAACCCCATTTTTGACAAACAAATTATGGATATAATTAGAGAAGTAACTGACAATATTTGTTTCCCCTCCATTTGACCAATATTCTTGTTCTGTGGTGTCTAATGCAATGGTGTTTTCAACATGTAGAAATTCATATGACTGGAAAGATGGGATATTTTCCACGTTTCATGCAGCAGATTCTATCTTCTTGTTGCTATTTTCACTCTGCTGTTCAGTGGTCTGTGATCTTGGTATTATATAGGCTGTTTCACTGACAAGAATGAAAACTGCTCGCAGGGAATCGTTTCTCGAATCTCTTCCATCCACTTGAGACCTATAGACCGTTAGTGCCAGATTTCCGAGTATGAGAGATCGCCATGAGTGCACTAGCCTTTGGCCTGTTAGTAAATACGAGAGCTTCCAGAAACGATACCCAGGTAATTTGTGACCCCACAATCGTCTTTTTTTCTTTTGTCACAGCCTTCAGTACACCTGTACCCAACGCGTTTCCTAGCTAAGTTTCCAACACTGGAAATATGACAATCAACCAGTAACAGCTGGCAATCCGGTGTATTGAAATAAGTCTAAAATAATACATATTAATGTTTTCCTATCTCACATAATTTCTGATCGTTCCAACCTTGCCTTAAACCCGATGAAGCAAAAAACAATTGCACATTGTGACATTATTAATAACACTCCATTATTGAAGGGGTGTCTGTTTTGTACAAATTCAATTTTACTTCATTATTCAGTTTGTACATTTACATGCCCAGAAGAATATTCATATTTTGTCTTATTCTTTCTTTTTGCTGTGTAAAGAGATATGAGCGTGTATCTATTATAGTTGGAGCTTGTAGTATTATAAACAAAAATGTGAATTATGACCGACATTATAATGTACATATACTGTATGCATTCAATTTTTCTGAAGATTGCTGCTTTAATTTGTTATAGAGTTTTCTGATGAAAGATGCCTGTTTTGTTATCTAATGACTAATAATACTGATAATAATTGCATTTATGTAGTGCATCGTTCACAATAATAGTGATCTGTGCACGTGTATAAATCATTCAGCTGGACATAGACAAAGATGTAAGCTAGTAAATTGTATTATTACGTTGGTTTGTAGTAAACTTTGCACAGATGTGTTTTGTATTTGGATACTTGATTACTTTAGTTACATAATGAGAATAGAGACTAGGTTAACTGATAGAGAATACAGACCTGGATTATCAGTGGATACTGACATTACTATGTATCTGTTTATCCAAAGGTGTAATACATACTAAGGATGGAATCTTTTGTTGATAGGTATTGTTATGCATTGTAAATTAACATCTTATAGCATCTTGTCATTGTGTAGACATTAATTGTTTTCTTCATAGGAATACATATTTCCTTGCAGATGTTTAATGTTTCTTGCATACACCTAAGTGTATTATTGTGGCAATTTAGTAAATGTTTTACTTTGATTCTAATCATTAAAATAACTATGTTTAACGAGTTGGCATTATGGCATTGCTATTACAAGTGCTATTTTTATATGTTTATGGTCTGATCAATGTTTGCTAGACATTATGTAATTTTCTACTAAATCTTAGTGTAGGATCCTGCGATCATATTTTACGAAATTGATATGAACAATATTCATTTATTCCATAGGTAATTTTTCAACCACTGCATTCCTATGTGGCTATCTAGCAGAGCAGGAGAATTTGGTCCAAGTTTGCCATATGCATATTGACATTGAGAAGTTATGATTACAGTATAGGTTTTGTTTTAGAAAAGAGTTGCCTAATCAATTAAAACAATTCAATGTAAATCAACTCCACACAAACGTACATGTATACATTATACAGTTTATTTGCAACCTCAAAAATTATATGGATTTATTTATTTCCTAATTTATTTAATTTTTCTGGTTAATAGTACATATTCAGTCTTGTTTCAACTACTACGCAGTTGTCTTCTCTTTGTGTAAAGTCACTGGCTATCACATGACCAAATGCCAAGCAATGGGACTCTTATTTTTTGCTATCGACTGAGACGAACACGCAGCCCGCTTGACCCCGATTTGCACAATATCTTGCCCATAATTCTACATTATGAGCTGCAGGCACATGCCCGCTTTGCCACTTTCGAGAGACTGGCACATAAAATAGGTTATTCCAAATATTTGGCCAATCAAGCGCGTTTTTCAGGTAAAGCGGGCTGCCAGTTCCATTGATTAATGTTGTAGTCAAGTATCATCATCATGAACATTACTACACTAGTATGTGTCATTTATTATCAGTTGTAAATAGGTGTGTATGTAGTTGATACATTATTTTCCCCATAAATATACAAATTAAGTCATATTTTGCTATATTTATACAATTAGAAGGCAAATTGTTGATATAATCGCTAGTTTTCGTTAGCTCAAAATTCCTCTTTACTTCCCTGCTAACCCTAAACTCCCTTTTTATACGAGTATGACAATATACACATTAAGAGTAGCTTATGGTTAGCAGGGATAGCCAGAGAAGAATTGAGCTAGTTTTCATGTGTATGCAATATGGCATTAGTTGGTTTCACTGAGCAAAAAAGAAAATCAACAAAAATACCAAATCAACATTCTTAGAATGCCATTCAATTAGATTGATATTGTGTCAAACTAGCTGTTTATGTCAGACATATTGTCTTTAAATAGTCACAAAGCCTTAATATGCTCTAGATTGGGGTCGATATTTTTTCTCAAAAGGAATGCACTCATCTGTTTTTATCATGAAAATTATATATGTGGAAGCTGAATTTATGACTATTTTTTATGTAAATATTGTTCAAGTGCTAGTAGTTTATTTTGGAATGAGAAATTTAGAGATCACTCAAATAAGTGCACACACCTGTATACAATTATCTAACTTATTTATTTGACTAAAATGTCAATTTCAACCATTTTTCTGTAAGTCTTCCACAACAGCCTTTGTATAAATTATTATGTGTCATATCAGGCCTTTTTTTAAGCTAAGTTGCTTACGGTAATATTTTTTAGGCTAGATAGAATCTAAAAGAATTTCCATATTAATTGTTGAGTCCCTGAAATAATATCAATGGCAGTAAAACAAATCTACAGTCTAAGTTTTATTTGCAGTATTGTAAAAGGTTTTGGGGTACAAATCTTATACATTTCATGATAAGACAGAAGAATTTTATTTTGTATTTGATACTTATAAAACCCAACTATGTATATCTAGATCCAGTAGTGATTTGTAATCCAAATAAATTGGCAAAAGTATGTGGTATTGGTTTGGTGCATTAGTATGACTGATTGGAGTTCTCTCCCTTGCGTCATAATATGCTCCCACGTTTCAGGATCAACTTTCAATATGTATGGTTTGGTACATACAGTAATGTTCTTGCTTCTTTCCCTTTGTACATTTTTTTTGTATTGCTCACTGGACTATGTGTACTATTTTCAATCCTTCATCTTATAGTGTTGCATGTTACAGGAGTGAAATGTTTCCATTTTATCAAATAATTGAGAAATTGCTATACAGTGTAACTGCTACTTTCTTCAGTGTTCAAATGAAGTCATGGGATAATTTAAAAATCTGTGCAATGTTAATGGTATCTGTGACACCCCTTACAAATTACAGATTTGACTACCATTACGGTAAATTGAGAATGGCCCCATTATGATTGGTATTTTGACCCCTACTGGGCCTACACCAAGTAAAATAAAATAAAAAGACTAGATTTTAAGTTTTCCTGTGTTGGATCATGCTCTCCTGACAGCAATAACACAGTATGTGTTGCGCTAACACATGATGTGTTATCATCACTGTCAGGAGAGCATGGTGTTGGACTACCGGTAATCAAAGTGACTGTTTTTATATGACACTTTTGAATGACTCCAGCATGAAGTAGCTTACACCCCTGTACGTTTGAGTTAATGCATAATACACAGATACTCAGTAAAACTAATCCTCAGAAAAATGTATGTCAGTAGAAATTAATTTTATACAATTAATATACTAGGACCAAATAAGATCATCCATCCTCGAAATAGAGGCTTGATGACTGCCGTTTCCTATGCTATGTCTCGTATATTTAAGGAGACTGGGTTTGTGTATATGAGGATGAAAAATACGGATATCTTCCTGTCAAACTGAGTCTATAGGTGCACCCGAGTCTAATATGGGTATGGACTGAATATCGATATTGCTTATATTTGTACCAAGGAGAGAATATCAAAGAAGTGTATGCAGAATGGTGTGTGTGTATATATTATATTTTGCTGAGAATCGTCTCTGTTGTGTATCTAAGTCAGTGGTACATCATTTGTAATGTATTTCATTAGATATATCATTGTTGTCATGTATTTATATGACTTAAATACAATACGATTTATAAACAGTTTGTGTTTTGACGGTTCTTGCACCATCCACTGGAAACATCCACACAAGCTGATGGAACGATATTTGATGTAAATTTCTGAAACAAGAAAAAATTAAATGATACATGGAATATTTGGATATGGAAGACGTATTAAAAGAAAATGCGTTATCACGTCCTTGTATATGTTTTGCATTATGTTTTCCTTAATTTGGGTTTAGTCTTTAGAGCCACTTCAAGATTCTTTCACATATCATGGCTTGTCCATTCGGCGTAGAAGGAAACCTGCAAGATCCGTAGAGCTGAATATTGCAGTAAACCGGTGAATACAGTAAGGATGATTATAAGTGCATTGGCCATTGCCACGGTACAGACTGCACATCCCGTTGACAACCAGGCTCCAGTTTCCATGAATGACCGTACCGGTATACTATGAGTCTAACTTTTATGCAAGTCTCGTAGAGCTGGGATTGTTCTGTGGAACTACCAAGAGGGAAATATGTGTTGGTGCAAATGTGATAGAATATATAAACCTATTAATGCCAAATTGTCTAACAATTTCATTACTATAGGTCAATGTAGAATAAAAGTTTCATTAACACCTCATTCAATCCTCTACCCGCTAGTACTTGTACACATGTCAAAGACGTTCCATGGCGATTTCTTATTAATAAAACCTATTGGAAGTGTGTCTGTGTCTCTCTCTCTCTCTCTCTCTCTCTCTCTCTCTCTCTCTCTCTCTCTCTCTCTCTCTCTCTCTCTCTCTCTCTCTCTCGCAACACTACATCGGGAAAAAACACACCGCGAAATGTCTATTTTCCCCCACTACCCTGCAGTTATATACCCATGATGCAAATAGCTAAATTGCAAATTATTCGTTATGTCTACGTGATAACAGTAACTGTCGATGATGTGCATGATTCTCTAGAGGGGTATAAGTACCGGTGCCCGAGGGTTTATTGCAACATTCAGCGCTACGGTTGTTGTTGTTCCCTGCTGTATATTAACTGACGCGCCGTGAGAGAAGCATGATAAAGCATAAGGCATACAGTAGGGATCTTGCTGACAGTAACCTTTAGGTACGTCATCACGCAACAACGAGCCACCGGTTTAATATTGTCTTGCATTAGAAGGAGTATTTCCGTAGACTAATTCTGGTATTCTTGATGCATGTGTACTATTGATAATGTATACAATACGCATTTGTCTTTGGCATACTACTGAGTCGTAAAATGGTTAAGACGTAGGCCTATTTCAAATTTCAATGGCATGATCCATCAATAAAGTACCATTGACGTGCTCTTTAATATATATCTCGTACGGAAACATATGGTGCAACCTTTGGTGGAATAAAAAGAACATTAACTATTATCTTGTTGGTTGTACCTTATAGCTTCAACTTTATATAGTTTCACATCTGTAATTCGCAGGAAATATAGCTCGTTCAATATCATCTCAGAAAAGAAATCTTATACTTATAGTTTGTTAGTTACGGAGCTTTTTAAGAGACATGTTTTTTTTCGTGAGAACACAATTATTTTTCGTTCGAACGAAGATTTGTTTCGTGGGAACGCAAATAATTTATTTTTTCTTACCCATGTCCCTTAAAAAGCTCCGTAGTTAGTTATACATGTATTACGTTATTTTAAATTGGCTAATATGCATTATTGTATTCACATTTTAGTCTGGATGTGATTCGCTGTCTGTACCGTGTCAATGCAGAACTTACATCCTTATTATTGGTCTGTCAGTACCAGCCAGTGCTCACAGCCTTTACTACAACATTCAGCGCTACGGGTGTTGCAGGTTGCCTCCTACTTTAAACTGACAAGCCGTGAGATAAGTGAAGTTACATATAGAATAGATAAGTGAAGGAACGATGCCCTGGCCTGGGATTAAGGTAATGGTCGTTCCGTAGCCCGGCCCTATTAATCATGACGAACGTCGAGCTTTTTTTCTATAGCAGGAAATGACGTAAACCTCAATTTAGGCCCTACCGGAAATAACAATATAATAAAAATGTATATTAATATTGTGATTGATCCATCCACTAAACGAAATGCTCATAGCACTACTCCCCGGTCAATGGATCATTGTGTATTCAGCATCCCTTCTCAACTCCATAGAGAGTATCAAACCCAAGTTTTCGTTTCCAGCGCATTCACGTGACCATCTAAACATGTAAGATTGCCATTTCCTGCTGTGTGAACCCAGACACTGGCCGACTTGTATAAGGTGAAGCTACAAGTTTTCCAACTCGGTGTCGAGCAGAAGCGACTCTTCTAAGATACTCTTCGTTCTCAGTGCGACCATTTCGTGAAACGCAGACCTGTTTATAGGTCATCTGGGAGGGATAGTGGAAGTACATAGTCATTGAGACCCGTATAGGATAATGAGATGAGGGATGTATACGTACATGTATATACTAACGTCGTCTTGCAACAAGTCTAAAACTCATTTATTGATTCCAAGAACCGATACGGTGCTCCTTGAAAAAAAAAAGCAATGTTAGGAAAACGTCCCCAATGAAGACGTGGGAGATATTCCGATGCCTCTGAAGCCACATTTAACGAGCTCACGAGACGTCAACAACTGGTGGTCCATATATATATTATTACAGTAAATTTAAACTATTTGCATTTTCTCATTCTGAAAGAGAATTCAGATCTTCAAATCTTACATGTTGTGCTGAGAAGAGCTTTCCTATTTCAGCTAATTAATCCCTATTCAAGTACGACTGCCATATATATTGGACCCAGTCTCAGAGTCATTTGGTTCTTGACCATTCTATATACGAATGTTGGCCAAGGTTAAAAATATGCTTCCACGGTCTATATCGGCTACCCTGGTTGTATTCTTGTAAATTCACTTCAATAAAATAACTAAGATTTGCTACGGAGGTACTTTGAATACGGTAGAAGATTTTAGTAATTGACAGTTATATTTTAGGGAGTACTACTACTACTACTTCTAATAATAATACTTATAATAATAATAATATAGTAAAAGGGTAGTACAATTAATAATCTGATTTAAGTACAACTAAATCATGTTGTTGAAACACCGATATTTTAATGCGGGAAAGTATATTTGAACGCAGGAAAATAGTGGAATGATTCTAGTAACTGATGATGGTTTCTCGTAAAATATACCTCGATTCTAAAACCGAAAATGTACAGTACAATCATTCTGTGGATACTATTCATAACTAAGATTGCCAAATAAGTACAATAACATAATATTACCACGGTCAATGGATCAGTTTGCATTCACTTTCTCTTTCAACCCGGAGTATCGTACAACACTAACCTATTCACCGTTTTCAAGGCACTAGAAGGTTAGCAACATTCTAAAATTCAATAGAGTAAATTCAATTACACGTAGAGCAACAATTAATATAAATATTTTTTTAACAATATTTATTTGGGAAAACAACACAAGACATAAATACTTCATGTCAAAATATACATTTATTCTTGAGACATTGGTTGACATACATGTTTGTATGTTAATAACATAATACTTTCTGGTTACGAATAGCAATACAATATAACAGCATTTTCTTGAAGAATATCTTGCTAAACAAATCAGTAAAACATCCGTACTTAATCATTCATCATCAAATTAATAACCTCAGAGGTGTAGTTTCAATGTATATTTAATCCGTGTTTCCTATTTTAAGAAATTCTAATGATCGAGAACGTTTATCTCGAATCATGCACACATAATATGCCACGTCAGAACATGAATGAGCTTTAATATTCACCTTATCTGTTTAAAACAAGACAAAGCAGAGAACGAATGCAAAGAAGCAGCATTAGGTTCTGATATTGCTGGAACAAATATACGTATTACGACATTAAATAAATAATTATCGATTGCCAGGTTACTTGAGAACAGAAAGCGATGCAATACCGCCCCGCCTCTCTCTCTCTTTTTCTCTCTCTCTCTCTCTCTCCCTCTCTCTGTGTCTCTCATGCACACACACACACACACACACACACACACACACACACACACACACACACACATACACATACAAATACGCACACGCACGCATCCATGAACACTCACACACGCGTGCATGAAAACACACGCACAAATCAACACTCACACACACATACACACACATAAACAAACAAACACACGCTGACACAAACACACAAACAAACACACACTGACACATCTGCACACACACACATACAAACACACACACACACACACACACACACACACACATACACACACACACACACACACACACACACACACTTGAACCCTGCGAACAGTATCAATTGAGGGAGATCTAAGTTAATTGTTCTTAGCTAGGTGAGTGAGTTTTTCAGGCATGAAGTAAGTAAGAAGATATGAAGACTGACGATTGTTCGGTGGTGAGGACCCGCATACTGAGCGCCAGATCCGCCTCCCTCTGGGATACGCCGGCCAGCAGAAGGAACTGGTTGTCATCGGCGCGATTCGCATTGCAATTCCTACAGAAGCCAGAGCTGGCCGTGAGCGTAGAGGGTGCGGACACCGTGGCCGCCATCAGCTGAGGGTCGTAGGCGATGACGACGTTGCATTGCGTGAGCGTCACTCGAGAGAACCCGTTGTAGGTGGATGCAACTGGAGTGAGGTCAGGATCTGGTAAAGTTCCCCCCGCACCTACTACAGGAGCCAACTGTAATTGTTTGGAAAAGAAAATGTTTTACGTAAATTTGATCGGAGATGTAGTCTTTCTTTGAGCCCACGAACTGTATTAACTCTCTCCCTGCTGTAGGCAACCGGAGATGCCCTAAAGAGCAATGTCTGTGCCTAATCCAGCAGGGAGAAATATTTGCAGTGTTCCAGAATCAGAATTACGTGTGCAGACATTGCCGTGTATGATCATGGCCGTTTGTGGACATTCATAATTGTTGTGTGTGGATACTGCTGTGTGTGGACATTGCATGACATGGACATTGCAGGGCGTGGACATTGCAGGGCGTGTACATTGCATGGCATGGACATTGCATGGTGTGGACATTGCATGGGATGGACATTGCAGGGCGTGGACATTGCAGGACCCGTGGACATTGCAGGACGTGGACATACCGCTGAAACTCCTCCTGGCCCAATGGTAAAGGTGAGTTGGGTGTTGTCTTTGACGACTCTCACTTTGATGACGCCATTGAAAGTCCGGAAAGGAGATGCAGGAGTTGAGCGGATCTTGGTGACAGTCATCACGGTGATGACGCAGTTGTTGACGGTGAAGCTGGACAGGTCGAACTGGCACGGGAGGAGAGAGCGAGTCCTACCGCCGTCAAACTGAACCGTGTGTGGATCTCCGAAACTGACACACGGACAAGTTCCGGCTACGTAGAGAGATGAATTTATGGACGACAACAAATATATAGCAAGTACGACATGATGATGTGTGTTTATATAAAGCAGTGTTGTTGTGAATGTCGTATCGTTTTCTTCGAAGGTACTCTGTGCATGCGGATAATTAATTGGGTTGCGAGATGTAAGTGGCTGCATATCAAAGTACGGGCAGGCTACAACCAAATTATATTATAATGCCAAAAAAATGTCTAACTCTCTGGATCTTCCTTCAAGTTAAAATCTTATTAATTATAATGTCTACAGTCATATTTCAGAGAAGAGTATTTTATTAAGTGCACTGTGTCCTGTGGACGATACTGTACACATTAAACAATATTTAATAATCTGTTACCTATAAATTATTTATCAACATCTATAATATGTGTGCGATGTAATAGGAGTCATTGTTAACCATGGTAAAACATTATTCAGATCTAGTGATATAGTGTGCAATACATATATGTAAGTCAAAGCATATTATATCCGGGTGTATCCTTTCATGGAGCAGTAGGAAAACTAGACATTAAAAATCAGTGTAAAATCCTGCCCCTGCGCCCGACTTATCTACTAGAAACACACCTGGCAACAAACGTTTTACGATGACGTCATAAGACTTATTCCTTCATAAATCGACATCAAACTGGAACTGGGTCCTAAAGAGCATGACCTTTTACGTTTCTTATTTTTTTACGACACAACTGGTATGATAACTATTGCAATATTCATACACCTAAAATCCAATATGATTTGGGTAATACTTGTTTAAATACTATTTTCCTTGAAAACAGACGTTCTTTTCATTTTTCGGCGGCCATCTTGAATTTCATATTGCCTGATCAATTTATGTTATGAGAGAGAATTATCTGAATCATTAATAAATGTTTTCCCACACCAAAAAGGATCTTTTCATATGACATGGAAGACAATATATACCGCAATAGGCCCAAATGTTACTTAAACTATGTCGGCCATTTTGGAAATCAAGATGGTGGCCCTAATAGGGTTATTTCAGCTTGGCTCCCACCCTAAATATTCTTAGAATATGTTTTTCTAACATTGTGCCAAACTTAATGCTTTTATCACAAAATTCACAATTCATGCTATTTTATGGTATGGCAGTCATTTTGTATTTGTTTTGACCGCCATCTTGAATTCTCAGATACGTGATCAATTAATAGGTAACTGTTTGCATCAGAAAAGTAAATCTACAATAAATTAGACCTTCTAATGTGACTAGGAAGTCAAGATATATATTAATAGTGGCGGCCATTTTGGAAATCAAGATGGCGGCAATGATAGGGAAATTTTAGCTTGGCTCCCACCCTAAATATTCTTAGAATATGTTTATCTATCATAGTTCAAAATGTCATGCTTTTATTACAAAATGCACAATTAGTACACATATCTGCTCCACTAAATGTTCTGTGGTGTCCTAAGGTGTACTGTTCTAAGGTATACTCTAGTGTATCGTAGTGTACTCTGGTGTATCGTGGTGTATTCTGGTGTATCGTGGTGTACTATGGTCAGATACGTACGGACAAGAACGCAGAGGAAGCGACCGGAACCGCGGTACCCAGGATTGCACAGACACGCCCCGCTCACACAGGAAGAGAATTGCGCGCACCGGAACTGTCCGCATTGAACGCCTTGTCCTGAGAATAGACGGAGTTGAGAGCGAGGGACAGACATTAGACATTAGACATCGTCATTTACATGTACACCGAC
Source organism: Lepetodrilus ovalis (assembly GCA_032361185.1). Taxonomy (NCBI): domain Eukaryota; kingdom Metazoa; phylum Mollusca; class Gastropoda; order Lepetellida; family Lepetodrilidae; genus Lepetodrilus; species Lepetodrilus ovalis. The sequence goes on along the minus strand of JAUTBQ010147437.1, from coordinate 1,454 downwards.
TAGACAATAGACATACCATCTTAGATAGCTAGGTATCTCTACTACAAACATCGTAAAGAACCCTTCTACTCTATTGTCGATTCAAGGAAAGGCGAGCATGCCCCCGCCCCAACAATTTTGCGGTAGACAAATCAAACATAAGTAGTTTCAGATATAAATTCGTTGGTCCATTACATAGCACAATCATCTGTGATTGCATGCTTTTAAAGATGTGCGTATCCTCAGAACATTGTACTATTAGAATTAGACGTGTTATCCTGTTGCACGACTCTTGTAGGCTACAACTATTGTAACGTCAACGCTTTCTACTGTGGCGGGAGCCCAGTTACACCTATTGTAGAGCTACAAGAGCTTCGTGCAACGGGCCCCTGACATTGTCTATAACTGAACGCTGTATTATACTTATTTCTCGTGGACCTATGTACTAGTACAGTAGTAAATATATGCAATATATGAAATGTTTGTGTATAAAGTGAATGGTATTAGTGAATAAAGTAGTTCCAAAGTGGTAGCCACTATATAAGATGGCCGAGGAGTGTGAGCAGTCCGGTAGGTTAGCCGAGTGTAGACATTCTATAAAACAACGTGAATGACCATTATAATGTTGGTAGCGAAACTTTCGTATCTAATTTTAATTAGATTGAGTACATACCTGCACAGATAGACATGAACGCCGCCACCAGAAAAACCACGCACGACACGTGAACAGACACCATGGTTAATACAAGTCGGTATTGGCCGAGTCACGATAGTCTCCCCTTTTATAGCATACCGAGCCGAGTACCACGTGACATACTTTGCACGTGAAGGCACGAGATTGTGGGGGGCACGTGACTGAACAAGACTGGGGGTGGCACGTGTTACCTACAAGCAAATTCAGAATACTTACTTACTAAGTAAACTAATCATGCACAACAGTGACACAGCAGATGTTGCCATATACCCAGGGTGAGTGTGGGGTGCGAGTGTAGGGTTAATGTATAGCCAAAGCCGCAGATACCAAACTGTGGGTCAAAAGGTTAATGTAACTTAGGTTTATCATGTTTTAATAATAATGAAAAACGGGCATTATAGACGTTTGAAATGCACAATAACAATGGACGATCTTTTTGCATCTAAATATAACTGCAAGCTTCTGTACATAATTATTGGTAGCATCGCGTTTGTAGCTTACCTCGGATTCTAATCGTTTTTATTTCAAACTTATTATTTAACGGAAAATTAAATATTGTATTATATAATCTAGAAATATGTTTATTTATAAATGAATGAGGATTAGTAATCAAGTCAAATGCGTATTTGTATACAGCATCTTATATTTATTTACATTTTAGTTTCAGATATTAGCTTGTATTAGCTTATTTATGGCCGTTTTTTACTAGTTCTTAGCTACAACTAAAAAGTACATTCACTTGACATACATATAGTCATGTTTGTACTTCCAAAAACCTTTC
>JAUTBQ010147426.1:0-14656 GCA_032361185.1 Lepetodrilus ovalis | reverse complement strand
ACACACACACACACACACACACACACACACACACACACACACACACACACACACACACACACACACACACACATGGGGTTACCTGCCATGACACAAGTGGTGACAGCCCCAATCAGTCCAACACTAATCAGCTCTTCCCAGCGATTAACCACCGCTTGGCGACAGAATTGGAGTCTCTTTGATCAATTACACCTTTAACCCTTTCAACTTAAAATGATTTCTTGCTTCATGAGTAATACATTGAGCACTTATTTTAACTCTATCTTGGATGCACTTTTTGTTGATTTAGATTTCATCAAAATATTTCCTTGCTGCATTTTAATGCTATTGAAGTCTGCAGATCTAATGAATACTTGATATTATTTATCAAGTTATCTTTACATATGCGAGACTTGATCAGGGACTTTCAGATAAACATTGTTGATCTACTCCAAGTAAGGCGTCTAATTCATAAGCTCAATTCATATCTTGTTATTGATGTGCATTATGCCTAAAATGCTCCTGAGATTACTGTCTGATATATGAAGACATTAAATTGTTATGAAGATACTAAATTGTAAATTGTTATGAAGATACTAATTTGTTATGAAGATACTAATTTGTTATGAAGATACTAAATTGTAAATTGTTATGAAGACACCAATTTGTTATGAAGATACTAAATTGTTATGAATTTAAGATACTAAATTGTAAATGATTATGAAGACACTAATTTGTTATGAAGATACTAAATTGTAAATTGTTATGAAGATGAAGATATTAAATTGTTATGCCTAAGGTTATCTATATACATGTAGGTGCTGCAGTAATATATGATACTTTAAGATTACTGAAATTGTGGATTAATTTTGAGGTATGGGTAGTATCTCAATAGTAAAACATTATACTTTGGACCCAATGGCCCCAGGTTGAAATCCTGTCTCCGTAGCCGGACATCAATGTTCTCTGAATGCAACCACCACATTTTGATGTAAGTACACTCCTGATTTGATTAATCACAATGGTATATTCATCACATTAAAAGAGTTAACCAACTTTGTTATTAACCCTTTCTATCCTGGGAGAAATTAAGGATGTCTTTTTTTGTGATTACTACAGCAGGATTTCTTCATGTAAAAACATGTATTGTAAATTGTTAAATAATTAAATGTTTAATCTTTGCAAATTGGTGAAAGATTCCGCATGAACGTTAAACTCTGTGATCACTCCAGCACTCCAGCAGGAAATGGTTAATGGCCTAGTTCCAGCTGTTGTCACGACTATTGACTAAATCTGTTGATGGGGAGGAATCCCAACATGTACCCAGCAGTTGTATCCCTTCCTTGTCTGCCTCTAGTAATTACAGGAGCAATTAGACGGCAATTAAAGAGGGATTAGGATGCCTGATTAGAGTTATCTCCCCTTCAGGATGACCACAGAGCTGTGCTGCCTTCTGGGCGTGTTACCGGCTGGGTGTGAGAGTGATGGATTATGGGTAGTTAGAAAGCTGTCCGTCACACCTGTGCTGTGTCCATCTGTCTTAGCATCTGTCTGTTGGACACCCAGGTGTCACTGGCGGTGTCAATGGCGGTGTCACTGGTGGTGTCACTGGGTCACACGAGAGGACCTGAGCCTAGAGACACTGCTTCTAATGGGTCCTGAGGGAGCATGAAGACGCCACTTATTGGGATATAGATTGTGGCAGTCTGATCGTTTCTTATTATTACGATTAAATTGTCTCCTACAATATTATGAAGTTTCCTCAATGGCATTGGGCTTATTGGGATTGAAAATTATTAGCTTCCTTGGATTTCCAAAAGAGAAACAGACATATTCATCAAATAAGAGTATCTGGTGGTGGTCAAAGGTTTACTGCAACATTCAGTGCTATGGATATTGCAGGTTTCCTCCTGCCCTAAGCTGATAGTCTGCAATAAAAGTGAAAGAATCTTGAAGTGGCCCTAAACCCCAATGTAAAAAGGAAAAAAAAATCATCAAGTTTTGTTTCTGTAAGCATCCATTTAAAAGGTCTATATATGACCTGGCCCTGACTTCTCCAAGTAAATTTGAGTTTGAGATTTTGTTCAACTGAGATTTCTCCCATTGAAAATCTCAAATCGGGCCCAGGTGTGGTAGCTGCCTATATACTAAGACCACAGATGCATCCACATTAATTTCCAGTTTCATCAGTAAGTGACTAATGGATGTTACAAAAAGTACACTATAGAATTATGAAGACAATAAGATGAATCAAATCCAATACATATCTTTGAACCAGGAGAACACAACTCGAGGAGGTTAAGCCAGTCATGCTAGCTGGAATAGAGTCGCATCCACATCAAAACGTCTCCTGCTACGCCCCTGATGACTAACCATGTACAGAATAAATGTTTCTGGACAAACTGACATGTAATTTTTATTAGCCATGTTATGATTCATCATCATAATGCTTCTCGACACTGGTTCTTGGCAACATGGTCTTGCGGGTCTTGCAGTTTGGCAGCATGGTCTTGCAGTTCAGTAGCTGGTCTTGCAGTTCGGCAGCATAGTCTTGCAGTTTGGTAGCAGGGTATTGCAGTTTGGCAGCATGGTCTTGAAGTTCGGCAGCATGGTCTTCAGTCACAGCCTTCTAGCATCTTTGCATCAAAGCAGCCAGTCTTTGAATTGTCTTTTGAGGATCAGTTGTCCATACTTCATGTGAACTAAATGGCCTGGACACAAGTGGTCTTGTAGCAAATGATGTGAACACGATTGTTTAATGTATTTGAAGTGGAATTAGATATAATTGGACAAACGGCATGGAAATGTTGGGTAAATATGTTATAATGGTCACATTAATGAGTCAATATGTTAAATTTGTCAAAGAAATTCACTGATGTTGTTATTTTAATCGAGGGAGAGAAAATGAGTTTGTATCTAAATGTCGTATTAAGTGAATCGAATCATATCATTAACATTGAAGATCCATCTGTTTCTTATCTGTAGATTGTGTAGTGAACATAAGTTAACATGCATTCTCTCTCACTCATTGGCGATTTCATATAAAAAACGTAACATGTTTATGCATTTAAAAGTCCTCAAACATAAAACAGATCAAATACACATGGTTCTAATGGGAACAGTGTAATCCATTTTAAGACATGCCACTTTTTACACTCACTATAAGGATGATAAATGCACTTTTGAAGGAAGATGGTTTGTGATAGTTGCCAGATGTTATTGAGCCAAGCATTCATCGTCATTCCTTCATCTCTTTTCTTCTTCTCTTGTTCCTTCTTCTGTTCTTTCCTTCCTCCTCTCTTCCTGTCTCTTCTGTTTGTTTTAATCGAGTCGCTATATTGATTGTAATATTAATGTACGAGTGCAATATTAATTTATGAGTAATTAATTATCAAATTACTTCAAGCTTTTCATCAGAGATTACATTACTTCTGCGTCATTACGAGGACTAAATGTATTTTATGACGAACAGCAATAAAACTGGAGTGTGATTCTGACACCATTTAATTAGTAGGCAGCGTTTCTCGGTTGGTGTTAGTGCCATATTCTCCTGGGCCATGGCTGTTCTCGGAGATGTCTGACTACAGGAGCTGTCTGGACCCAGCTGCCAGCTCCAGACTCGGTCTCTGGTCAGCTCTGTGTCCTCTTTGACCAGCTGGCAGGACCAACTGCAGAACCGACTGGAAGGAGCAACTGGAAGGAACAACTGGAAGGAGAAACTGGGAGGAACAACACAAGTCCTGAAAACTTGGCTAATTAGTGAATTAACCTCTTTCAGTAGGCGATGAGATATGCCAGGTCAGATTCAGGACATACCACTGCATATAACAGTACCTTATTTTTATTTGCTTGTCGACTGCAATGCATTTTGCATGCTTTCTCATCAACTGGCTGGATTGTAATGGTAAACATTTCAGACTGAGGGTTTTGTAAACAGGACTTTTTGTAAACAGGACTGTCAAAATGAGGGAGGGGTAATTACCGACTACAGGTGGGATGGGTGATGGAGGAGGAAGGCCTGTGATAAATGTGGATTGTTGGGATGTTGGGGACATGTTTGAAAACATTTATGTGATGATGGATGGTGGGTTCAGACACAAGGGCCATGCGGTTGGCACTGGATTGAAAAGTCACAATATATGAAAACTTGATTGATAATTATGAGGCATTGCTAGAATAATTAATTGTCTCTGGGTCTATAGGTCCACGTGACGTGTGTGCAGTGTACACATGTTTTCATGCATAGTGGTATAAAGATAAATCGGATAGTAATTTGTCTATAAAGAAAAGCCAACATAATACACCAGGACCTGGTAGTGACAATGCTTTACTATGAGTACTGTGTATACATATGAGTATTCCGTATACATATGAGTACTGTGTATACATATGAGTATTCCATATACATATGAGTATTCCGTATACATATGAGTATTTCGTATGCATATGAGTATTGCATATACATATGAGTATTGCATATTTGTACGAGTATTGCGTACACATATGAGTACTTCATATACATATGCGTATTGTGTATACATGAGTATTGTGTATCACATATGAGTACTGTGAATACATGTACGTATTCCATATACATAAGAGTGTATTCCATATACATATGAGTGTATTCCATATACATAAGAGTGTATTCCATATACATATGAGTGTAGCAAAGCACTCGCCACCCTGACAGAAACAGGGTCAACAAGAGCACTTGCTTAAGATTATGCATGCATATTCAGGACTTGTAATTTCATGAATGTTAACACCACTGAAATCAAGAAATTAGCCATGGACAAGAATATAATGGCATTGTTATCCGAGAATGCTGCACAGACACCTGTCTTCAGATCAGTGGCAAGCTCTTGCCACCTTGGAATGAACATGAGACCAGTGTTTAGACGGTAACGCAAATCCAATTTCTTTTTAATGGGGAATTGTTTATTAGTGTTTGGGAATGAGTTACTGCCTTTGTTTTGGATTCCATCGGAGATTGTCCCACCGTTGACAGAGATGCTTGGCCTTTATTAGAGAGTGGAGTTTGATAACTTCCTCACATTATCAACAGTGAAGGACAATTTGTTACCAGCCTGTGGTAACGCCCTCTACCTGCCAGAGTTGTCCCCCCTGCCCCCTCCATGTCTGCCTGCCAGTACTCTATGTTGGTCAGTTCAGATTGTCAGAGTGTGTGGTGGCAGTTTGTACTTAATCAGCATTTAGTACACACTTATTCATAATAATAAAAATAATAATAATATACTTATGAAAAAGTATTGGTAATACTAATGATAAAATTTATTATTATTACATGTAATAATAATCTGATAAAAATTATAACAATAATAAATAATAATGAAACATTTTCTTTATTTTTTAATTATTTGTTATAGTCGCTTTCTAGAATCTTTCACTAACATCATGGCTTGTCAGTTTAGGCCAGGAGGAAACATGCAACATCCATAGCACTGAATGTTATAGTAAACCTGCAAGCAGTGGCTGATACTGACAGACCAAGGATGATAACTGTAGTGCCACTCTACAGACAGTGCATCCTATCAATATCGCATCAGAAATGTAACTTCTGTGAACATTGACATTGACTACTACTACTACTACTACTACTACTACTACTACTACCACTACTACTACTACTACAGTAATACTAATCATTGATACAACTGTTGTATGTGAAATAATAGCCATGGCATTAATGAATTCTATTTGAATTCTAGTGATTCAAAACGTTTCATACCGTAGTGAGTGTATTGTGTATTAATTTCTCTTCCAGTATTAATTAATAAATCTGATTTAGATAAACTATTTGTTTAAAAAGATAATTGGGCTATACTTTTCCAGCCTGCCTAATGTTCCCAAAGTGTTTGTTACATTCAATATATTCAAACCTATGACATCATAGCAGGGGATTAATTCACATCAATTACCTCCCTTCTCCTATTACCTTAAACTATGCAGCAGCTGCACATTAATAGCTTACATAAATGTTCCTGTTCCCATATCCCACTATGTAATACAACACTATCATTCCCATGCCATAAGCACAATAATACACACCATAAGTTACATGTTCTGGATGGTAGAGTTGTATTACACCACTGATTTATGCACTCAGTTTTAATTGCCTCTAGCTACCCTGGATAATGGGCGATAAGGAGAGCATTGTTTGCGTGGAATATTTCCTGGCATGTATAATCACGGAAATCCGTGTGGACAGCAGAATGATGCCTTGGGGCACCGCTGGTCACCACAACTGGCACCGCTGGTCACCATGACTGGCACCGCTGGTTAAGGGTTAATCTGAGTCCGTGCAGAGCTAGCTTATTATGGACACAAAATATGTGTATATCTAATAACATTCCAGCATACATTCAGGCACATTAATAATAATAATAATAATAGTAATAATAATAATTATTATTATTTCAATATTAATGAGATGTTCTGCCAAACGGCCAAAGGATCATGTGAATGATTTGTAGACACTAATTTATATTACGCTGTTTTTATATTAAAATATTAGAATTTCAATGGTTAACATATGCACCCTGCAAGCTGAAATTTGTTTTTGATCAATTATTTGCTGACAGCTTAAAATTATTTCAGTATTGAGTTTCATTTTGTAGGTTCATATTTCATGCTTGATATGTCCGTTTGTTGGTTTAGTGGTCCTTTTCTCTGATTGATGACTGGAGTGCTATTTATCTCAATTACCACACTTTTCTAACTCTATCTGACATTACATATTTGTGCAATCCATTGGGTAACTGAGCAATTCATGTACAGCAATGTAATATTTCTGTACGTTTACTTTTAGGAACAAAAATAATATTACGTGTCTCTTAATGCTAACATATTCTGTCATGGTAAGTCCATGTATATAATACGTCTATTCAAAGTATGAACATTTCTTGGCCTGAGATAGTGAAAATGTTGCCAGTGTTTGAAGTCAGGGGAAAATGTCTATTGGTTTTGGAGATAAAGTTGTGTGTGTATCTTGTCACGTCATCTGAGGATTCCATTTATGAGTGGTATTCAACTTCAAAGGTGAAGAGTTATCTTTCCATGACAAATCTCTTCTTTAGCTGCTTTGTATTGCAGTCTTGATATGATACGATTTAGGTGGAGCATCATTCCTTCTGGATAGTGTATATGTCAGTTTGTTATTCTGGCATCCTTCTGGAATATGGAGATTGTGAAATTATGATAGGGTGACTCAAATGTCCATCCACATACCAATCCACCCAACCAAAGCCAACCATATTACAATCCACCCCACCCAATGTTGGCATTCTAAACCAAACGAACAAACAGTCAAATGCAATATCTATCCTTTCAACTACTTTTACATGAAACTGTTTTCTTGCATTTTGTTTTCTTACTCTGTAGTTTACTTGCACTTTGCACATTCTTCCACATCTGCATTCTGAGAATTCCATTGGTTCCTTATTTCCACTCAAATCATCCCATGCCACATCTTGACCATAAGGGCCATATATCCTAGGCCTTCTGCAGCACATTTGGGCAACACTGGCCATATCCAAGCCCATCTATACCACACCATGATCATACAGGTCACATCCAAGGCCATTTACATCACATCATGACTACCAGGGGAAAAATGCAAACCCACCTATACCACACCCTGACCATGTGGGTCACATCCAAGGTCATTTGTACCACACCATGAATACAAGGGCAACATCCAAGTCCACTTATACCACACCCTGACCAAATGGGTCACATCCAAGGTCGTTTGTACCACACCATGAATACAAGGGCAACATCAAAGTCCACTTATACCACATCATGACCATAAAGGTCACCGCCAAGCCCATCTACATAACACCATGACCATAAAGGCAACATCCAAGCATTTTCAGAAGCTCCAGAGCACCAACACAAGGATCTTAATATGCGTCCATAACCCCTACAACCACATTCAAACATTCCCTCAATAAACAAGTGAACCGTGCAATTCTCTTGTATATTATCATTGAATTATATTGATGAAGAGCAACTATTAGAATTCGATTTGTTTTATGTTGTGTTGCCTGTTGGCTGTTTGAAAACATGCAATCAATACTGGGATTGAAATTCTGCAAATAGCCTAATATTATTCTGTAGACACAAGGCTCACAAAATTAAATCAATTGTCCCGTTTATTTATCGCAGATAAAATTGCTAAGCGCTTTACCAACTTCTCTAGGATTCACAACTGCTTTTCATTGTTTTGATTTGTTTTGAGGAGCGTTCCAGCCTGAAATTTCCAAACATAATTTAAATGTAATAAATGCCACTTTATGATCGATATCTAAAGCATTGGGTGGTGCTGCCCCTTCTTTTGTTGGTTCATTGTCCGGAGCAAACTCCTTGTATTGCCAGAACTGACAAACACAGACCATCTTGTAATTAACGTAATCTCCAAGTGTCACTCACACTTCACTATTTTTGTAGTTTAATAATTTATTACACAATGATACTTGTGTCGCATCATAAATGAATATTCCAAAATGTATTAACAGTTCATTGATCGACTTTTGAGCTTGACAATGAGTGCACTGGATAAAGTTTGTGTGATGGTAATGTGATACTAATATCTTAATAACTGTCAATTAATTCTTGAATAGAATTGAGAATATACAGATTATTTCAGATTTTCTAACTTTTGTAAAATTTGTACTGTCAACAGAGATAATTCAATTCAAGGAATATTGGTTGGATGAATGAATTGATCTTTAAGGCAGCTCTAAACCCCAAATGAAAAATTAAACGTGTTAAGCGCGTCTTCACCGAACTCTACATTGCTGTATTTTATGGCAATCATCTTAGTAAGGGTTGATGATAACTGTCATGGATTAATATGTATTATTTACTCTTATGATAAAAGTGTGAAAACCTTTACTAATATGGTATTTACTCATATGGTTTAGTGTGAAAACAAAACAATTAAATAATGGAATTAGATGGAATTAGCAAACAGAGTATGACCGCCATGTGACCACGGACAGGCACTTTAGTACAGTGACCAATACATCCCACTGTTACCTGAGGCATTTCACTTGGGCAATTAATGTTAATTGGTTTTCGTCTAATTACAGAGGTTCTGCGAAGGAAGTCCACAGACCACTTGGAGAGCAGACTTTTTGATTCTGGTCGTAACCTTTAACCCTATCAGGTGAGTCACTCATTACCGCTCTCCACAATTGTCACTGCATTGCTGTCGCGTGTCTTCGGGGCCGAGGCTCGAAATAATCACCAAATGCTTCATTATTTGCTCTGGTTTTAAGGATTATTGCCCAATGGCTTAAGAAAAATGAATTCCTATTAGGTTATGAGCCGTATTTAAGTCGGTTCCCCACACAATAGGATGGAGATTGTTTCATTTCTGATGAGAGTTCTTTGTACCCCCACGATTTGGCTTTATTCACGAGATTTCCCCCGAATGATGATTTCTCCACAGGAATTATGGATTAGTGACTTTTGAAAGCCTGTTAGTTTAAAAACAGCCAAACCGCAAGTAACCTTGCTTTGGTGATTGCTGCAGTAGTGAAACACTCGTAGTAATTACAGTAAAATAAATTATGGGAAAATTCCAATTACCCACAAGTCTTTCAAATATCAGACCAGCTGATCTAACCCAAGATCACTGCCAACATGAAGTTCGAAGTCTGAACCCAGACCACCACACCACCCGATCTCACCACTATCTGCTGTCCTACCTTGGCCTGTTTACACTTCATGTCTGGACACCCATGTGAGAATAGAACACGGATCTACTGTCAGATTGTGCCAGGAAAGCCTGCGTAGATGTCTCCATCTTCCTTAGTTGCCCCCACCCCTAGTTGCCCCCTCCCCCAAAAACACCCATCTCATCCACAGAAGCGACTTCTGTGCTAGAACCATGCAGAGCCATGATAAGCAGAATGATGAATTTGTTAAGAAACTCTTTGCAATTTTCTGGTGTTCTGAAAATATGTGCAGGAATTGCTTTGGAATGATGATATATGTTTGAAGATGGTAATCTGTGTTTAAAATAACAATAAATGTATGTGCGTAATGTGTTGGGGAGTACACGCTGCAGATGAGGCAATACATTCTGCCCCTTGACAAGACACATTGAGCGATGGTGCTAGGTTTGAACTATACCAGTCTGGTTAAGAAGGTGGAGTCATTTCCATTATAATTGCTGAGAATAGAACCAGTTTGGTTTGTTGAAACCCCACCAGTTATGAGAACAATGGTCTTATGTGATAGGGATAATGACTATATTTTCCCAAATGACAACAACTTTTATGATTATTCAGCAATTGTTGTCTAATTGCATTGCTATGTATAGTTTCTAAGTATAGTATAAGTTTGTTATGTGTCTGATTATTGGGATGTATCATTTCATCAAGGTGCTTGTGTCGTTGATTTAATTATGGTCTTGGCATTACCTATGCTGGGTGATGGCAGAATTGACCTAGTGTTGAATAACAGGCCTACTTAAGCTATGCAATAAGCCTACTTAAGCTATACAGTAACAAGCGTACTTAAGTTGTACAGTAACAAACCTACTTAAGCTATAAAGTAACAAGCCTACTTAAGATATACAGTAACAGGCCTACTTAAACTATCCAGTAACAGGCCTACTTAAGCTATACAGTCACAAGCCTAATTAAGTTATAGTCACAGGCCTACTTTAAGGTAAGCTATACAGTAACACATATACTTAAGCTATACAGTCACATGTCTACTTAAGCTGTACAGTAACAAACCTACTTAAGCTAAGCTATACAGTAACAAGCCTACTTAAGCTATACTGTAACAAGCCTACTTAAGAAATGCAGTAACAAGCCTAAAGCTAAGCTATACAGTAACAAACCTACTCAAGTTATAGACTGTCAATAGTCTCAGAGGATGAAAGTAAATTATTTTTAATAAATTCTACGAATAGGAGTATTAGAGAACAGGGTCTGTGAGAGAGACTAGTTATATAGTAGCAAGCCTACTTAAGCTAAGCTATACAGTAACAAGCCTAAAGCTATACAGTAACAAGCCTACATAAGGTATACACTAACAGGCCTACTTAAGCTAAGCTATACAGTAACAGGCTTACAATAAACTGCGTAGTATTGATTGCAAATAATGTGAGAAAATGCAAGAATGGCCACTCTAGATAAACGTAATTAATCATTTCCCACTTGAAAAATAGCATTTTCATCAAGTTAATGCTTGATTAATGTTATTCCAGTGTAAATTTAAATCGCTAATGAGTGAGATATTTCCATTGTGATGTAAAGCAATAATTCAATGAATTCCATATATACCTCTGCAAATCTTCCTTACAGTATGTGTATTTGTAAGCAATAAGATAGTTGCGTCTTTTAGTTTGAATGTTAAGTGAAGGAAATATATACTCTAAAAGAAAGCAGCAATAGATCTGTGTGTTTCTTTGGAATTGTGAAGTGAATTTAGACGTTGAGTAAGATGCTGTGATTATTTCAGAGAATTCTACTCATTCAGGCGGTGATGTTAAAATGCCTTCATCTCGCTGCAGCTGAAACAAAGGCTTTGGACTTTAGTGCTCTCTTTTGAAACAGAGAATTGTTGCTGTCGACAAGGGAACTGAATATTTCGCATCCAAATCTGTTTGTACCCGATTATGGTTTAGTGTCTGAGTGTTGGATCGCCTGCATTCGGAACTAGATTAGTGTCGTGAGACCTGACCACCTCATCGGCTCTCCCAATGTCGTCAATATTCAAACAGTCATTGCCTCCTAATGGGCCCACAGTATGGTCTGAACATTTTATAACTTAGGTGCCGAGAGATTTTAATTCCGTCCCAGAAGATTCCGTAATTCATTGAGCGTCTTAGCACAGCAAGGACATGAATAAAACAGCTTCATTCCAAGTGACAAACTTCAGGAAACAGCCACTGGGGTATTCTTTCTGCATGCACAACATTCACGAAGATTTGGACATTCTGGGATTCCGAGGCATTTAGTTATGGACTGTGGTTCATTAAGAAACCGGTTGATGTTCATTTAGAATATAGCTTCAATTTGGTATCATTTGTAATGTGTAATGTGTAACAGCATCAGTAGTACTAATTCTGTAGCATCCATAACATGTACAACATGTGTAACATCATCATTAACATCCATTTCATAACATTAATTATATGTAACATCAGCGACATATTTATTAAAGACTATGCCTATGTTTAATCAATAAATGTATCAAATATTTTGTGGTACTTAAAGCGGTTCATTAGAGTTGAGCCCCTTAGACTAGTGAAGAATAATGGGCCTTTATAAAGAGTTATCCTAGTTACATCACAGGGTTTTGTTTACAAACTGTTTGTGGCATGTGTCTGTCTGGTTTATGTGCACTTTATACTTACCCAAATGTTGTACTCCTATTCAATTTATCCATCATGAACAGTTAAGCAATTTCTACATTCCTTTCAGATAATATTCTCCAAAGAGAAATACTTTATTGCCATGTTAATGGTGAATCCCTATATTACATTTATATTCTCGAAACAGTCTTTTGATGTGTCTTCTTAAATTATTTCCATGATCCGTCATCTAAAAAAAAAATTTCTATTTTTTTCTCTCTAAATGAGTATTGAGTTAATGTACATGCAGTATGGGTATTTACTGTGGATGAATCCACATGCAGCATACAGCAAATAGAGACATGACTCTGTGATTGCCCATTAAAGCAGGACTATTGAACTCAGTACGACATGGAGGCGAATATGGCATTGAAGTCGTCTTCACATTTATGGTGCAACTTTATGTTTTGTCCACCAGTCAACTCATCTTAACCTTTTACTGATGTGATTCCAGCCTTTGCATCGAATTACCAGTATATCAAAAGGTAATTATTGGTCAGATTAATGTATAATGGTTTCGCATTAATATATTCCATGCATTTCCTGCAGGCGATCGCATCTCGTTAATACTCCTGAGTGTCGCTGGCATCAACAGAAGGATATCTTAGAGTTGTAATTAGTCGTGGGGAAATTAGCCCGCAGTTGTATTTGGCAGAGGACGTCGGCAGACGGCCATCAACATGCGCCGTTATGATCGGCCAAGATGAGGCATTTGTGCATTTGTTTTCTTACATATCAATATCCTTCCCATTAGCATTCACCAGTTTCTGTGGGGACTTCCTCTGCAGATATGGATACGAGTATGTAGAAACCAGTCAATTGGTCGCATTGATCGTGGACGTATTCATTTCAACTTTTATTTGCACTCTCCATTAGTGGGAACAATGCTCGTTGAGGAACTTCTCAGAAATATCATCCATGGAAAACGCAATTTGTCAATTTGTGCAAGATACTCTTATTTTACTGCATTAATACACCTTGGTCTTCTTGAGAGTAGCTACATACATCTGCAATGTATTTGAAACTGCCCAATTTACGAAAAGAAGTACATTTCATGAAAGTTTACAAAAACTCGCCGACATACATTTTCTTCTTCTATTTCTTCTTTTCAAAGCAAGCCATTCTTACTTTTTCTTATGTTTTTGTAAAACATGCTACCGCAGTATTAATGGTGTATTTTATTCACTACCATGATTCCAATCCTTTATATGAACCACCTTTAGCCTAATGGGCATCATTCTGTATCTTTTGAATCTAGTGTTCCACAGAATCATGACCAATGATCTGAATGAGATTCTTGGTTAACCCTCTGACTGAGCTGATAGTAAGCACTGCTGTATAAGGAAATGTTGGTTTGGTTTCATCCAGCAGAGTAACAGTTAATGTGATGAACATGCTTTATAGATACATGTACTCAAAACTGCCAATTTTCCATTTTCATGTAGCAAAATGTTATAATGGTTGTTGTCAGTCCACATTTGTCAAGTGCTGAGTATACTGAATTGTGTCATGCATCACTGCTATATCCAGTGCTATATCTCATGGCATTACCTAGTGTTATGCCTATAGTGCCATATATCCAGTGCTATATCTCATGGCATGCCTATCACTATTCCTATAGTGCCATATCCAGTGCTATATCTCATGGCATGCCTGGTGCTATGCCTATAGTGCCATATCCAGTGCTAAATCTCATGGCATGCCTGGTGCTATGCCTATAGTGCCACATCCAGTGCTATGTCTGGTGTCATGCCAAATGCTGTATCCCATACCATGTTAACAGTCCTGTCTAGTGGCGTTCCTTCCGCTGTGTCTGTTATATATAGTACTACTACGTCTAGCGCCAGCAGCAACTACATGGAAGCCTCCCCAACGAGTCGTCGTTGTTTGTGTTTGTCTGTGTTAGTACACCACCAAGTGGCTCTGCTACATGCATCATGTTACAGGAATAGACACAGGAACATCAGTTCTGTCTTCGTTAGGACGTACTCCAGCATGTTCTGACATCCGTCTGAAGCGTGTAGTCTGAAGAATGCAGGGCTCGCCAGCAAGGATTGTCACTCTGCCCAGGACAGGTATTATCTGCAGGAGGACAAGTGAAACAGCCCAGATTAACAGGACCTTTACCTACAGGATGAGTAGCTTCATGTCCGACAGGACACAGCGATAGGTGCCTCAAGAAGTTACTGTAGAGCCCTGAGGCGGTATCCTATAAACAGCTTAAGTTTTTAATTGACTTAAGTCAGCAACAAAAACCTTAGTTATCAACCTATTTTG
>JAUTBQ010147415.1:0-11903 GCA_032361185.1 Lepetodrilus ovalis | reverse complement strand
TTGAAATTTTTTTTTTTTTTTTAAATTTTTTAAAAAGAAAAAAAAAAAAAACCCCCCCCCCCCCCCCCCCCCACTCGCCAACCAAGTTGAAAGTACTGGTGTTACATCTATAATTTCTCACGGTACAGCGAGACAGGCATTGTGTGGATCCATTCACGTTTTGTATATAGATTACCACACTTGTTAAGAGCAAGCCGAAAGGATGCATATGCCTACTTAGAACTGACCTTAGTATTAATCAGATGAGAACTTGTCTGGTTGATATGTATAATGGAGTCATGACTTGACTTGTCAGTGTGAAAGATTGCGGCCATGGCGGTCAGTATTGGTAATTTCTGTAAAATGTCGGTCAGTCAACGATAAACTGTTTCGTTAAAGAGGTCTACGGGACATAAATGTCATTCTACTTTTAAACAGAATCTATTTGGATACTTTGGAGGTTATTTACAGCAGCAATCCTGTAGGACATTGCAATTGTTATTAGGTGTACGTTTGTGTGCAGGCCAATACAATCTGACAGAGTAAATATTAATATTACACTTCAATTGTATAACATTAATTGCCAATTTTCATAGATGATTGAAAATAATAGGAAAAGATGAATTTCAAAGGAATTATGATAAGTATTGTGAATATCACAGCGACCAAGAATGTTTTTATTTAAGTGACAGATAGCAGTTGATAAACCACAAGATGACAGATTTATTATAATTAATTAATGAAAATAATTAGTATACATTTTACTATACTGATTTTTCTTTGCCAATTTATAACTTAATTATTTAAAATAATAAATGATGATATTTTGTTTGGCATTTTTAATAAGGAATTTGGTTTGCATTCCACAAAGTCAGAGAACAAAAAACTACACAAAAGGGAGATTAATAATATTAATAATATGACATTTATGAGTGCAAAACTCTGCACAATAAGTTATACTCACAGTGAATACTAACTAGTCCATAAAGTAAAAATAACAATGAAAGCATAAGAAAGATAAAGTTTAAGAGATAATACCGGTACCATACCGGATAAATTCGAAGCAGTGACCATTAATTTAATTTTTATTATTTTCAATTATGCTTTTATCTTTGCAGCAAGGATGTTCAGATGGAAACCCGGTATAGGTATTCGTCGTACTCGATGCAGCGATGCAGTCACTCGGACACTGCGGTTGCCACCGGGAATTATGGGAACTCCATGTACGTCAGTCGCAACCACTCGGTGCAGATGGGTCCATTGCTAATGGACAAGGACAAACAGTGATGTATGTGCCGTAAGCGTTGCACAGTATTGTGCACTTCCTGACAACAGACGGAACCCAGTTGACAAGACAGAAAACACAGTCAATAATTTTTTGTTTAACCACCTTCCTGCTAGATATGGGCAAAGGGTCTTTAATTAAGGGATTTCTGGTCTTTACTTCAGCATGGAGAGAGTTAATCCAGATATGAAAACAAAACTGCCTTTGGATCCTTCCAGTTCTGGAGAAAGTTTAAAGAAGCACGGTGCAGAGACATTGGTGAAAAGTGCTGCGGTGGAGTTTTATTGCCAATGAAGTTAAAGGGCCGCGTCCATAGGAGGAGCACGTGATCAAAGGAGAGTGGATGTTGGGGTGGGGAGGGGATGGCAGCCAAAATTGGGCAAGGACATTCAAATGTGTTTCTTCAAGTAGCACCGTTGGAAGTTTTTATGTTTTTTTCATGATGGTTACAAAACGGGAGACCGGGATGCTTTAAAAGATTTTATGCAAGGTTCCAATTCCGAAGAATCAGAATCGGAAGACACTTCAGATTTCGGTGACAATTGTTCATGCCGATACCAAGGTCACCTCCCAAGTAAAATGTTGTTTTTGTATTGCAGGAGAGCATGGTTGTGAGGTTGCTTGAGAACTTGCATTGCATCACACTCTTCGGTTCATTGTGAATATCCATTAGCATACATAGTAGTGAATAGTATACCATGGAGAGGACATAACATTGTCAGATGGCAAATACTTGCCACCATTGTTTGAATCTTTTGTAACGTCTTGAACTTTTGTGTCTAGACATCCACGAAATCAGTCAAAACCAACACACAAAGAAAACAATCAATATTAGGCATAGACACTGTTCTTTAGGGCATCTCCAGTTGCCCACAGCAGGGAGAGGGTTAAAGTACATCCGTTTGGAGTACAGGTACCCTGCTGTCTATGCTATGGCAAAGCAGTTATTGTCCAGGTTCACATACATGTAGTTTTACTGCAACATTCTGCACTATTGATGTTGCAGGCTTCCTCCTGCTTTAAGCTGACAAGCCGTGATATATGTGAAAGAATCTTGAAAGTACATATAGACCACAATTTACAAAAAAATCTATGTTATAAAAAAAAAAAAATCTATGCTCAACAGAGTGAATTTAGTAAGTTTGATAACTTTTTTCCAATACTTTTCTGATGAATAAAGTATGTTTAACCCTGTCCCTGCTGGACTATGCACAAACACATGCCCTTTTGGGCATCTCTGATTGCCTGCATTAGGAAGAGGGTTAAATATAATCAATTTAATACCCAACAAAATGGGTATTTCAATGGCATTTCTCAAAATGGTTTAAAATATCAGGCACTGCATGACATAGTGTTTAAATGGTCAGCTGTCTAATGTAACTTGCACTTAAGGTAATACATTATCAAATTACATTTACTATACCTCAATAACAGTGCAGTACGGTAGGTACTTCCTCTTTCGTGACCTGAATCGTGATCAGTTTAATGTACATGTACTTGACAAATATTTCATACATTAACCCTTTTCCTGTAGGCATCTCTCGTAACCTCCAGCATGGAGAGGGGTTAATGGAGAATATTACATACATTAATATGAGTTAAGATGTAGGAAAAAACATTGCTGGCATGAAAAGTAGATAGATTTTGCAAATAATCTTTGTTCTAAAAATTATTCTGAAATTACTGAACTAACTTATGTGAACATCAGTCTTCAATATTAATTTACAGAAATAATGACTGATATTTTAAAAATTAAATACATTGTTGATATAATTTAAGAATTAGGTAAAGAGAATCAACATCAGAAAGTTTATGCAAAATGGACCGTTCGTTTTATGTGTTTGGTTCTCTGGCAATGCCTTTAGATAAAACTGAACATGTGTATATCTTGAACTACCTGATTACCTAATCATTCACTGCCAACATCATTGCAAAACTTCCTGGAATGTATATTTATCATCATCCATCAAGAATTATTTCCTTTGTATACTTTTACTATTTGTGAAGGCTAACATGTCAACATGCATTTTGAATTATTGCCAAAAACACCAATTTCATGGAAACATGACTTCCCATGTTTAATTTTTTTTACTAGTATGAACTCCCATGAAACATTTTCTTGAAATTTTGTAAAGGGATGGGGTGTCAAGTTACATATTGACCCGACTAGTAAAATAGCAACTAAATTTAAAGTAAAAATTCTATTAAAAAAGTTAATCTTGAAACAATATCTACAGCCAGTAGATAGCATAGAATTATCATGCTATTCATATTCATGTTTCATTTTAGTGCTGGTCATGAAAAACATAATGTAAATATGTCATGAAACTCGCCTACATCACAAACTGCCTAATGTCATCAAATATGTATATCATTTTTTTTTCTCTCTCCATTTGATGTTTGGTTGTTGCAACAACTTTGAAGAATATATTTAATGTTGATGTGTATTTGAGATTCTAATGCCCACGTTCATCCTTGGCCAAACTCAGATTTTGTTTGACAACCAAAAGATCTGTTTCTCATGATGCATGTAGGCAGCCTTTTCGAAGGATAAAATCTCTTTTACTATAAAGAATATTTTGTAAATATATTTGTGTTTTTCTCTTGCATCTGAAAATTTGCCAAGAACCCTTCACACACATTTGCGTCATCACCAAACCCTTGGACCAGATTTAAACATCAACCTTTGTTTGTAGATAGACATTGTACTACATGAACAATAAATCCCAACGTAATTTAGTTTTAAATAAATTAACTAATTCCTGTTATATGCATAGTGATCACTGTTACTTAACACATAATTGCTATATCCTTCAAGGTAATGTTAATATAAGGTCAATGTGTAAATTATGCTATGTTTTTCACATTGTCGATTGTACTTTGTATAAATCTAGTTGAGCTTTCAATATTGCTGCTTTTTCATGCTAATTTATTGGAAGTACAATGTACAACGCACCAAATTCCTAATTTTCATTTTGTTTGATCAGATTCTGACAAAAACATTAGCAAGATATCCAGCCCTAATAGATTACCAATTGAATAGATGAGTGATGCAATGTTATTGTACACTACCTTAACCTTATCCCTTCTTGATTACCGTAATCACAATCCCTGCCCCATATGACATCTCCAGTAGAAAAAGGGTCAACCAAATTGATGAAGAGTATTATCATACACATGCAATGTGGTATTGGTGATTCTGCATTGACCAAAAAGTCACACTGAGCTAAAGATGGATCTAAAATTGTCACTAACCTTGGTACACCATGCAAAGTTCAATGGATGGCTACTATTTCCGGATTTTGTAAAATGTGTAAAATACGATGAATCCATTGGTGCAACAGATCTATCAAGTCAAGTTCATGATGGTAGTGAAGAATTCAGAGACTTTGTACACTTTACTACTTCCAAAACGTTCCTTAGTCTGTCAGTACCAGCCGGTGCTTGCAGGTTTACTGCAATATTCAACACTACGGATGTTGCACATTTCCCCCTGACCTGGAACTGATAAGCAGTGTGATATAAGAGGGAAAGAATCTTGAAAGCGGCTCTAACTCCAAGGTAAAATACAAATTCTAAAATTCTAAAATGTGAAAAGTTGCCACCCATCATGCATGGCTTGATCTACCAATGGTAGTGCCAAATGTGAATTTAATAAATGGAGAAGCACGATTGGTCAATATTATAAATGCAGATCCACCAACGATATGTGACATACATACTAGTTTCTGTTGTAGATCCATGCTGTTACTGAAATACATGTACAACCATACTTCAGTGTCATCTGTTACACATGTAATAACCATGACAGATCTTGCAGAAAACTATATTAGCTTCTGGAGTGTGTACATATTGTATTCCATTTGTATATCCGTCGAAAAAAAATTCACATGTACATAATTTTCATTGTTGACTTTGTTATTTTTGTCACAGTTCAAAGCAGATGTTGATAATATGCCCCAGATATTATTTATTTTGTGTGACCCTTTTGAAAGCAAAACACTATTTCTTTTTTTGTGTACATGTTGGGAACTCAAAGGAAAAGTGAAATAAAAGTAATTTACTACACACTTTTTGTTTCCTTTATTTCTTTATCTTTGGATTGTTTGTGTTAAAAACCAATGTTGAAGGTGTTCCTGTCAATTACCGGTAACTTTCTCTTTTGATGTTATTGTCCTTTTATTAATGATAGTAATCGTGTAGTGAATTAGGTCTTATGTTGTTGTTTTTCCATTTTAGAACCTATACCAAACAAAATGTATTAACAACCAGTACCCGGTCAATGGATCACTGTACATTCTGTGACTTTCCCTCTCAAATCTGTAGGGAATTATATACAACCCAAGTTTGAATCATCATTTCCATCTTATCCTACCAGGTACCCATTCCCTGCTTCTGCCCATGTTTCAGTGTGGAGGATCAACAGGTATCAGAAACTACTGTTTAAAAAAAAAAGTATTCTAATAATTAAAATAGAGTGTTTAGAAGATTATGATTTGTAACAAAATTGTCATGTTCGTAATTTGTGGGTAAAATCTTTTTATGGGGGGAGGGGACAATTAATTTACGTGTTCTAATTATTAGACTAATTACGGTAAATATATGTACGTATTATTTATATTTTATTCATAGGAATCTTTCGACATTCTTAGAGATATTATCTAAGCCTAGGCTGGAACCAATACAAGATACTTCCAGAGAATGACTGTTAAAGGCACACATGACTAACTGTTGGTGACTTTGATTCTACTGAAGTCTACAAATGGCAATGTATAGCTCTCTTAAACACTAGACAGTCCATCAAGCAATTAAAACACGTCTGGTTGGAATGTAAATGAGGCAGTTAATGCTTTATGCTTTTTCACTGCTGTAGCAAGAATGCTGTACTAGAATAAGTCGGACAGGAGAAAATTTACTGCTGTGGAAAAAACAATAACGTTTCTTTTTTTATTATGCATACAAAAACACATGAAATGCAACAAACACCAGAGAACTTTATTTCTGTTTACAGACAAGTACATGTAGGTCTTTTAAAAAGAAAATGTATCCAATGGAAGCTGGTAATTGGAAGTAAACTTGGGATAAAATTACTTAGTGGATTTTGTGGCAGCAGATACAGTGTCCCCTCGATATAACGCTGAAGTTGGGGGTCCATGACGTGTCCCCCACGTTATAGTACCCGCCTTATACGATATTACAGGAAAATAACAAAAATATAATTGGGATCCGCGTCTGACACTGTGTTATATCCGAATCCGCTGTGTATCAGACTGTGTTATATCGATGGGGGCCACTGTACTGTTATTAGTTGATATTGTATCTATTCGTGCACATGACTGTATAAATGGAAAATGAAATTGTTCAAATGATCTTTTAAACAGTGTATTTTTCATTTGAAATCATTGCTGTGTACAAAACTTTTGTTGTTGTTTATTTTTTAAAGCATGTGACACTACTATCATAATTAACAGGGAAATGTCTGTGAAAAAAATAACAGTACAAATTGTTATTAAATATAATGTATCAACATTAACCCTCTCCCTGCTGGAGGCAAATGGAAATGCTTAAAAAAAAGCTGTCTGTACCTAATACAGCACGGAGAGGGTTAAATAATTAAGAGACATAAATTCTGTGTTTTAGATGCACTTTCAAGATTATTTTGCTCATATACAGAGGAAACCTGTAGCACTAATGGTACAGTAAACAAACAATAACTGGTTCAGACTAAAGTACAAATCCCCAACATTACAAACAATGTTTTGAGTACGATTTTATGCTCAACTCAAGGTTTTGTTTATAAATCCCCATAATAAATTTGAGCTTGAGCATTAAATCGTACATAAAAGGTTTCATATTCTCGAAGCCAGGTTGCTATGGTGGGTTTGAACTTTGACCTTGGCTCTGCTGTTTAACGGAACCTTCAGCTTAACCTGTCTTCAACTATCTACTGCTAGTATTTAAAATAGGTCACTAGCAAATACAATCACAAATTTAACACAATAAGATAACATTTGAGAGTTAATTTAACATTATCATTTTAAAAATCAACAGAGAACACAATAGAACTGGAACCAAACTGACAATGTACTAAATACATCAAATATTAGAACTGGTCCAGAAACTATGAAACTTTGTTTTTTAGTATGATTTCATACTCGTTTGTGCATTAATCATCATGTAAAATTTCATCCTGAGCATAACATCTTATTCCAAAAGTTTTGTATTCTAAAGCCCAGAGCAAGATTACAATGGATCACTTTTGTAACGTGTGCGTAGCTGTTGAATCTCGGTATACACATAAAATAGACATTCTATAGTGTAGATATTCTTCAATTCAATAATAATTTCAATTTACACAAATGTCTTAGCCAACTCATAAATCTTAATAAATATTAATGAAACAGATATATCTTAATGAACATATATGATTTGAACACAGAACATGATGTGCTCAGATAATTTTCATACCCGTATATATTATGCAATAGTTGGGCTACATATAGTTGAACAATAACAAATGTAATAGGCAACAAATATATTGGATTAAATATTCTTTTTAACACTTCTGTAGTATATTTTCGTATGCAACTATAAAGCCCTATTTTTTATCGACATCATGAACAAACCGGAATACTTTCAAATATTATATCCTTTGAAGCACAGTCCACTACCCCAATATTATTCACTGATTCAGTATAAAAATGTTTTCGCCAGCAAGGCTTGTACTGCAGATTGAAGGAATTTGTTTTATTGACATCGTGAACAATGCTTTGGATAATATTCATTGAAACACCAACTCAAATAATATTCAGTACAAATTCACAAAGATAGCCAGACTTTGTTCTTTGTTCATTGTTCAACACATGTCATGAAGGATACAACTGCCAGTTCTAGAAGGAAGCCAACGGTGGCCATGCCCTGAGATTACGCAACTTTTCTGAGTACGATTTCACAAATTCTCACATCAAATCTGATCTTGAGCATGAAAATATTGTAATATCGGGGCCAGACCTTGTTCATTTCATTTATCCAACACATGTCATGAAGTCAAAGGAGGAAGGACTTGTTCATTGTCCAAAATGTGTCATCAAGAACACTTTTGTTGATTTCAGAACGAAACCAAATAGGGCCAGACATTTTTCATTGTCTAACACATGATGCCATGAAGAATACTTTCTAGATTAAAGCTAAAGGAGGAAGTACTCTTGTTCATTGTCCAACACGTATCATGAACAATACATTCAGGAGTTCCAGAACATTTAGCCAAAGGAGGAAGGACTTGCTCATTGTCCAACACATGTCATCCCAGCAAACACATTATCTAACTATTACAACATTGTGTGAATGTTATTGATATAACATAACATTCACACAACATTGTAATAATGTTGTATAACTTTTTTGCTTGGATGAAGGCTACATCTGCTGGTTCAAGAAAGAAACCAAAGATGCCTGGACTTGTTCATTGTCTAACATACATCATAAAGAACACTTTCACCAGTTCCAGAACAAAGCCAAAGATGTCTGACCTTGTTCATTGTCCAACACACATCATACAGGATGACTTTCACCAGTTCCAGAACAAAGCCAAAGATGTCCGACCTTGTTCATTGTCCAACACACATCATAAAGGATGACTTTCACCAGTTCCAGAACAAAGCCAAAGATGTCTGACCTTGTTCATTGTCCAGCACACATCATAAAGGACGACTTTCACCAGTTCCAGAACAATGCCAAATATGGCTGAGCTTGTTCACTGTCCAACACACATCATAAATAAGACTTTTGCCGGCTCCAGAACAAATCCGAAGATGGCCAGACTGAGTAACACCAAGCATGTGACCTCCTGCGTCTGTATAACGGACAACTCGCTGCCCTTGGCGATGAAGTAGAGCAGAGACAGCAGAGTGATGATGAAGATGCTAACCAGGATAAGGTAGCCAATGCCAGCGGGGATAGCCTTGCTGAGGTCGCCACTGATGAACCACTCCACAAAGTACAGCTCCTTGTCGGTGTAGTCGCGTGGCAAGGTGTCGATCACGTTGTACGAGTCCAGGGTGTTCTGGATGCTGATGGATGTGTGCTCCTTGTGTCTCTTGACTATCCGCACCAGGTGTTTGTTCAAGTCTTCCTTGTTCCTCCTTGCACTGTCCAATGCCACGTAGTAGAGATAGCTCTTCACTGGGATCAGTTCTGGTAAAATACAAAAAGGAAAAGGATTTACTGTAAATACCCTAACAATTTGAACGGGTGAAAATAATTAAATTTGTGACCGTTTGATGAAAAATAAAAAATAAATAAAACGATTTAAAACATTTAATAGTTTTTAAATTCTGCTTGAATAATTATCTGTCAAGCTGTCTTAGTTTTGATTGAATTAATGCTTTACATCGCAGCATGAATATTCAAGCATATCTTGTTGTGGGTCGAACTATTGTCTTGTTTGCATGCTATGTGGCAAAACTTAAGGACATTTGCGGAAATGGCCCGTGAGCAGCTTTAGGCGCATCTAAGAGAGATAACCGTGTGCAGTTACACGCACGATTTATGCAGAGTTGTCTTTCCTAAGCGCGGCAAAACTCGATTTCTGAAACGAAAACACGAGGGTAAATCGGAATAATCAGGGAATAATCGTTGGAAAACCACTAAAACCATGCATCAAAGGTGACGTGGTTGGTTTACAAAGGCCAAAGAGGCTAAATGAAGGGTTTATGGTTAAGTATTAGGTGAACAGTGTCAGCTACATGCGATTACGTTTGTTACAGTTGATGGCAGATCGAGGGAAGTGATGCGGTGTTGGTTTATGTGACAATGTTTGCATAATATTGCTCATGATGAATACTTTGTATATATTGTCACATATCTATTTGAGAGAAAAACAGTATATCTACTTAAGGAATGACGTCAGAAGCCACTTGCTTTATGGCCTCATGAAGGCAAGTGGTTTCACGTGAGCAAATTCCATAATGCGCGAAGCGCTTTATGGTAACTTGAATTGTTACTCTTACTGAGTACTGTCTTACCATTAATGAGTACTATCTTACAGGTACTAAGTAGTGTATTACTGTTACTGAGTACTGACTTACCATTACTGAGTCCTGTCTTACCATTACTGAGTACTGTCTTACTGTTAATGAGTATGGTCTTTCCTTTACTGAATACTTCATTACTCTTACTGAGTTATGTACTGTTTTACATTTACTGAATACATCATTACTCAATACTGTCTTACCATTGATGTGTACTGTATTACTGTTACTGAGTACTGTATTAATGTTACTGAGTACTGTCTTACCATTACTGAGTACTATTTTACTATTACTGAGTACTGTCTTACCTTTACTCAGTTCTTTTAGCCCCCCAGGTTTCAACCTTGCCAACGTGTTCTTCATTCTTCTGTAGTCCTAAAATAATTTCACATTGAATATAACAATAATTGTAGTAACAGTGTAGGCAATAAACAACCATTCTCCTAATAATAACTGATGTGAATAACAACCGAGATCCTAATTACTGATATTTGAAGAGCTGAGATCCTAATCCTAACTATTATCATGATAACTGTTATTTGTGATCCTAATAATTGACATCTGAAAATTTGTGATCCCAATATTAGTAATCAGGCCTACCAATGAAATATCTCAGTAGCAATCAAATATAGTATTTGTATTAAATATTTAAGAGTTTGCACACCAGCATTGAAAAATGCAACAGAATGTGATGAGTTCACGAACTAACTAAACAGTTTAGCAACTGGTAGTAGATGATTTGCAATCCCAGCATCATGCATGCACAGTATCACTGATTCTAAGCTCCAGAAGGATAAAGGACTTGTACACTTGAATTGTTTGTAGTAAAATATTCAAACTTTAGCGTAGCCAGAAATGATATTTAATGACAGTGATAATTCTTTTCTGTCTCACAATACAACCTGTTACAAACAATAGATTGCTGTAATCGAGTCCGTAAAACTTTCAGCTGTGCGACTTGAGATTTGTACATCAACAGCTGATCAACAACAAGCTTTTACAATTATGCACCGAGTAGATATCAAATGTGTCGATTTACAGTTAATATGATGGTTATATACCAGTTTCTATCCATGCAAAATTACTTATCAGCTTCCTGAAACCAGATTGTGCGCATGCATTCACCGATAAATCCTTTTTGGTGAATATAAACGCTAAATGTTTCAATAATGTGCAAAATAATGTTGCTTTCTTCAATGTTGGTGTGTGAACTCATCCAATACAAATCATCTTTGACTTCTACAGATATTTTATTGGTAGGCCATTGGGAATATTAATAACTGTGATCCTATTAAAACTTAGATCCTAATAACTGTGACAATAATAACTGAGATCCTAATTACAACTGATATCCTAGTAACAACTGATATTCGCATTGAACTGGCAAGCACATACTTCTGTTTCACTGAATGGTGGAAAACGTGTTTGCTATCAAATCGTTGAAGCATGTTACATGCATTGCTTTGATTTTACACAAGTACAGTTTATTGCATAAGCAATATTATGCGCAAGAAATTTTATTTCCGCCTGCACCCAGGGGTTAATACTAACA
Organism: Lepetodrilus ovalis; assembly: GCA_032361185.1. Classification (NCBI taxonomy): domain Eukaryota; kingdom Metazoa; phylum Mollusca; class Gastropoda; order Lepetellida; family Lepetodrilidae; genus Lepetodrilus; species Lepetodrilus ovalis. Next base: position 58 of record JAUTBQ010147415.1, on the reverse strand, counting down.
CTAGTCCTGTAGCCAAAGCCAAAATGCCCAATGCTAAAGGTATCCTAAGGACTAGTAG
>JAUTBQ010147404.1:0-14661 GCA_032361185.1 Lepetodrilus ovalis | reverse complement strand
GGTTTTGAAATTACTTGGGTTGCGGGCAAAACCCGTTTTGGATTATTCAATTGACTGCCATTTTTTGATTGTCTTTTTTTTGAGACGAATGCGTTCTTTTGGGAGGGTATGCTTGTGATTTCCGGTGGCCGCATATGAAGAGTACTGTTTTTTTCTTGATCATTTTGTGTTGTTTCGCCCAGGGAACCCGGGCAGAGGTGATTGAGCACGAGCAAAATACTTTTAAAGCTGTGTTTTCAAGAGACACTGTTCTTTCTTCGGTTAAAGGAGAGCGAAAAGGCAACAATGGAAAAAATAGCAGGTTAAAAGTCAAGAGCCTTCAGGAAATGGTCCTCTTTGACGTATGGTTACCAGATATGCAAAGGCAAATCATTTCTTCAGCAATACTTCATGTTCGTTCTGCCTCACCCCGAAAAGCACCTCTTGCCCGAATTACTGTTTCCAGCCTGGCAGCCCCCTGGGTTGAAGGCAGCTCTTCAGGGTATAAACCTGAGCAAGGAGCCTCCTGTTTCGTACAGGCACAGCTGGGGGGAAAAGACTGGGCATATCCTGGAAGCAGTGTGATGGACGTGGTCATGGGGCGAGGAAATACTTTCTGGAAGTTTGCAGATTGTACTCCACCTGATGATAAAGGCTGGCAGTCCTGTGGAGTTGATCCGGATGTGGTTGCGGCCAGAGTGTCTGGACTGAGTTATGGTTTTTTACTCTATGACGATGTCGGAACGACCTGGTCTCTCAAATCTGGAGAGTTTAAGCAGGATTTTTTACCCAATCGTTTTTTGTACAGTCGGGAATCTTTGGTCGGCCAACCTTTTTTGGAAATTCATACAGGGATTGTTGATAAGATTTCTCCTGAGGTGGTGAAAGACATTCTTGTTGAAACAAAGGGGTATCCGCCTGGAGAGGCGGTGCTTTCCTGGAAGACACCACCAGATTCGGGTGGTGGTAAAACCCTGGGCTTTAAGGTTAAGTATCAGCGTAGTCAAGTTGAATGGGTCGATGTCCCCCGGTACTTGATTCCAATGGCGGCTCAAGCGGGTCAACCTGTCCGGCTGCGTTTGCGCGATCTTTCCCTGGGAGATGCTGAGAGGATAAATATCTCGGTTACAGCTGTCGACAGTGTTGGTAATCAAAGTCAGGAGTTTATACAATCTATAATTCTTGCTTCTGCGGCAGGATATACAAAAATAATTGATTCTGCTGTTGCTCCTTTTGCCTCTCAAACCACAAAGTATCCTGAAGTGGGAGGGCTCAAGGTTGCTGTAATTGATCTTCTTGATAAGATTGATCCTGTCTCTGGAAGCATGATGCCATCTAGGAGAAAGGGGTACAAAAATGGTAATCATCTCTTTTCTGCACAACAGCATCTCATCCGTTTACAGGCTGCCCGCAACGAAACCATTGGTTTTCAGATTAATCTGGAGGGAACAGCACAAGATGTTGCGCATGTCAATTTGAACGGTATGCCATCGGTGCAAACCAGATTCTTTCAAGCAGGGTATGTACGAGTTGGAGGAGAAGAAGGACAGGATGGGGCTTTTTTACCCGACCCGTTGGTGGAAATCGATGGCGGGTTTGCCCTCCCTTCAAATGCCGGACCATTACCAATAGCCAGGCAAAAAAACACATCGTTATTTTGTGAATTGTATGTCCCTCACGATGTCCCGGCTGGTGATCTTACGGGCAAACTCCTGTTCACCATCGGAGAGGAGCAGCTGGCATTGTCTGTACAGTTGAAAGTCTGGGATTTTACTCTGCCTGATAAGCTCTCTTTTGTACCGGAAATGAACGCCTATAGTACGGTGTCGCCGTTGAAAGGATATGCCTATTACCGCCTGGCCCACGAACATAGGTGTTGTCTTAATCGATTGCCCTATGGCTGGTCAGGAAATCCTTCTTTTGCCCCGGACTGGAAAGGAGATTCATTTCGCTGGGCAGCATGGGACAGAGCGGTTGGCCCTCTGCTTGATGGCTCTGCATTTTCTGATCTTCCTCGCAGTGGTGAACCTGTTGATGTGTTGTATTTACCTTTTAATGAAAATTGGCCAGTGAACATCTTTGATCATTACTCTCCGTCTTACTGGGCTGATAATGCGTTTGATGATGAGTATAGAAAAGCCCTGATGCATTATTTTTCTTTGTTTGCAAAACATAGTGTAGAAAAGGGATGGCATGAGACGATGTTTCAGTTTTATTTGAACAATAAAATCCAGTACCGGAAGAATAATCGGAAAAGTTCTGCTCCATGGCGTTTAGATGAACCCGTTGATATAAAAGATTTTTATGCACTGCGCTGGTATGGCAACCTTTTTCATGAAGCGGTTGCGCCGTATGCGGAGCAGACGCGGTTCTGGTATCGGGCAGATATTTCGTATTCCCAGTTTGGCGGGAATATTTTGCAGGGTATTACAGATATTGACTACCTTGGGGGGAACACTCAGCAGAAATCCAGAATGAAAGAGGATGAACGTCTCAACGGTGGTGGCTATTTTGCCGAATACGGTAGTGTCAATAATATTGACGAGGAAAACACGCAGCCTGTTCTTTGGTGTCTTTCCGCTTGGAGTAGAGGGGCAACAGGTGTATTGCCCTGGCAGACTATTGGCAATGGTAAGAGTTGGAAACAGGCAAACCAGCTGGCGTTGTTTTATCCTAAGGAGGAAGGCGTTGCTCCTTCGCTACGCTTAAAGGCATTTACTGTAGGACAGCAGACAGTAGAATATCTTATTCTTTTGAGCCAAATATATGAGCAGCCGTTCTGGTGGACAGCACAAGTTTTAAAACAGGAACTTGGTGGATTACAGGCTGAAGTACAAAAGAGTTCATCCGACGACGCAGGCCGCTACAGGTTTCCGCAAATCAGTGCTGAAAAAATATGGAATATCCGATACCGGATTGCGCAGATGATATCGGAAAAATCCCCTCCTTACCGGAAAGTCCTTGTCCGATATAATCGTTCTTCAACGCAGCCCATGGGACCTGTATCAGATTCTTACATTCCCAGGGCACCGACAGTATCTCCTGTACGCCCGGATGTAGATAGTTTCAGGCCATAAAGTTTGGGAATGATTAGTGACAAATATCTTCTGTATTGCTCAGGTTGTCTTGAGGGGCCTAAGCAATACAGAAGATATTTTTGTTGATAGTTTGGTAAATGGTACTGCCAGCAGGCAGGTAATAATGAGTACAACGATGAGTTTTACTCCACCATATACAATTGTTTTATGATCTGGTTCTACCAGTCCAAATATATTTTCAGAAAGAAAAATCGCAAAAGTATGAAGAAGAAAAATTGCAAAAGTATGTTTATGGAAGAATTCAAGGGGTAATTTCAAAAATTTGATCTTTTAAATGCAGGTTAATAAGAATTTTTTTAATAGCAATATCAATGAAATTGCCGCAAAGCTGCCTGATATGTAATAGATATCTGGTGGAAATAAATGGTCTGAGAAGTCAATGTTGAGATTTAATGAATAGGCACTTGTCACGCTTACTAATAAGCCAGACGCTGCAATCAAAAGTAAAATGGGTGTTTTTTTGGGTGAGTCTGAACTGAATACTATTATTCCAAAAATATAAAAACCGCTGTGTATTATAGGTTTGTATAAATCGTTACTAAATAAGTTTGTATATTGACCGGACTGAAACAACAAGGGCATAGATGAAAACAAAAATGTGAATAACAAAAAAACATAAAGAATATAAGGGTATTTTCTATAAATTTTAAAATAAAGTGGCGATAGAGCAATTATAATAAAAAGTGTATGAATAAACCATACCTGACCAACGGGAAATGCCATTATAGCCTTTGCAGGCTTGATTTGAATCCATTGTAATAAATGTACAATATCAAATTGTGGGAGTTCGTGTCTAATGACAATAAAGACAAATAAAGAAAGAACACATAACAAATAATACGGGACAAGCAGTCCTGTAAATCGTTTTTTATAATACGCTAGGGTGGATGTTGACCTGTTGTAACTGTAATAGGAAACAGCGCCCGAAATAAAGAAAAAGACCGGAATGAATACATGAAGAAATTCTGAGTATGGCTCAAAAAACCAGAAGCCTCCTACATGGCCAAAAACAATAACAAAAATCGAAAAACTTCTCAGGTAGGATAAAAATTCGCTGTCAGAGGGAGATATATTATTCTGTTCCATCTTTTCCCTTCTATCAGAGACTGCCAGTTCGAAAGTTCATGTCAAAATTGAGCAATAGTTGGTTGTCCGGAATTAGTCGAATAGATTTCCAAAATGTCTTTGGCATCAAGAATTGATGAGTAAAATCGTACATCGTCTAATTTACCTGGCCATGGCCAGTATCCACCGCCATCATACTCTGCCAGGAACATATCATGGTTCCAGTTAATGAGCCATTTATGTACTTCCGTATGTTTTTTCCCATAAGGCTTGCCGTCTATGTAAAATTGAACTTCTTGTTTGCTGTTGTCCACTGTTACAGCTACAAAGTGCCACTCATGCAGTGGCAGTTTATAGCCAGACTTCACATGCCCAAACTGGTATCCCCAGCCGATTCCTAAATCGATGAATCCTGTTTTATGTGTCGTGCAGAGCCACCAGCCGTCATATCCTGAAAATGAGCTTTTGGCGATCATTGTAGGGATATTGTCATAATTATCCAGCCACACCCAGAGGGCTATGGTAAATTTTTCTACATTGTAACAGCTGTCATTTCCTCCGGATATCCAATGTTTTCCGTTAAATTCTAAAGCGTTGCCCTTCACTCCCTGTATTTGTTCCGGAAAGCCGAAGAACAATTTCGACAAATATTTGTTATTAAGGAAAAAATACCTGATATTGCCAGTGTTCTCGTTACCGCTACTGTCGGGTGTAAATGTATCCTGGATGGTATCCAATTTCCAGTGAGAAACAAGCCCGGCTTGCTGGCATTCTTGTTTTTCAGGTTTAGAAAGGGGAGGGTTGATTCGTTGGTAGTGGCCAAATCCTTTGACGAGAAAACCCAGGGCGACGACTAACGAGCAACAGGTTGCCAAAAGAATAATAATAATGGTTTTTGTATTAATTTTCATAACAAGAGTACAGTTTTATACATCGGTTTGGGTTGCGTCGAGATTTTTCAGGGTATTAACAGCTAGGATTATTTGCTGAAGACTTTTTTTAGGATTTTTTTCAAGCGTAATTGATACTGGATTTGTATTTCTCCAAGAACAGTTTGATGCAGGTAAAACCAGAGCCTGTGGAAAGGAGAGATCTTGATTTTTTTCCCTATTGGAGAGTAGCCATGCTCAAGAAGTGTTTTTGAGGCAACGCTCTCAAAAACACTGATCTGAAATGGAGAAAGATCCTGCTGCCATTTTTTGGTCAGGCGTATATCTGGTTTTCTGAAGACGTTTTTGCTCTGTTGTCTTTTAGCAATGACTGTTTCATACTCATAGTATTTGGTTAACTCTTCCGCATAGGGTTCGTCTATAAATGAGCATATTTTTTTAAGCTCAGTGACATGATCACCAATTAAGTCTTCAAATCGTATAATATGACATTTTTCAGGATGTTGTCGGGTAAACGCCACCTGTACCTTAACCTCGCGTTGCCACCTGAGAGCACCATAATAGGTATTCACCCCGAGCCCCCACATATTTTTGATGTATGAGTTGGCCACGGCTCGCCCGTCCCGGATTATAAGAATAATCTTCGCGTCAGGAAAGGCCGCATTCAGGGATGTCAGGCAATGAGTGAAATCAGGATCTTTTAAACCCCATCGATTTTTTCTGTGTTGCTTTAGAAAAGTCTCCATGTCAGCGCCCAGAGATTCTTCCATGGCCAGATCAATGTCCGTCATGATCTGTTGCCGGGTTCTGTCTTGACTGAAGATAGATGTTAAGTGTGGAATTTCATTACGAATAAAAAGATTGGGGTGTACGGTGAGGATTCTGCAAAGCAATGTCGTTCCTGAACGCTGCGTGCCAATGATAAAAACAGGTGGTTTCATAGGTGACTTCTAGGTCTAATTTATTGTAATTCAGCAGTTTGTTTTAGAATCGAACATACACAAAAGGCTGTACATCAGTTTTTATATACATGAGAATAAACAGTATCTGGACAAGAATGATTATAATTTTTGCATGTAATATTACCTGAGAAGGTAATTTTTTTATTCCTGCTTGAAGCATAAGGGGTACCTGAGGCTTTGTCAAAGATTTAGAATAGTTGTTAACTATTAATTTACCCTGGTCTGGCGGAGAATGGGTAGGAGCTTTTTGGTTAAATTCCAGCCATGGAGATTCAAGAACCTTTCGTTTTTTTAATAGGCAATATTTTATAATTCATCACCTGTAATTGGCATCCTCTCTGGTACAGTATTTAATATGTTAGTGAATTCTTTTCTTTTGGCTCTCTTTGCTCTTTGCACTAAATAATTCTCGGTCGATATTGCTGAGATTTTTTCAGAGACCGCAGATGAAATAAATTGATTTATAGAAACACCTTCCTGCGAGGCTATTTCTTTAATATGACGATGAATTGAGTTGGGCAGTCTTAAGCTTAATGCACTCATTTTATTGCCTCCAAATAATTCCCTGGTGTCATGGCTTTAATACCAAATTTTTCAACACCTTTGAAATCTTTGAGATTATGGGTCACGATTATTTTTGTTTCTGATGCTACAGCGACCTCCAGAACATGATCATCTTTTGGATCTTTTAAGTAAGGTCTCCAAAGAAAATAAATTTCTTGATAATGACTAAGGGCACAAATGTTATCAAGTACTGTATCTACTTGTTCATGTGATAATTCGAGTATTGTTTGTTCGCGTTTTAAAACATCTTCGTATTCAAATAACAATGTTGTAGATATTACAGGCTTTATTTTTTCAGCATCTAATAGCCTCAGTATTTGAAATGATGCTCCCGTGGATGAGTAAAGGCCAGCAAAGAGTACATTCGTATCCATTATGATTACATTATTTTCCATGAAGTTAATGATACCATATATGGTACTTCCCTGTCAAGGCACCCTGTAGAAGGTCACCTGTGAGTATAGATGAGGAAGTCAGTCATTCGCGTGTACCCATGACGAGGAAAAAGAAGATAAACGTCTCGATCAGCTCTTAATTTTTTACCTTAGTCTGGCGGAGAACAGGTAGGAGTTTTTTGGTTAAACTGTTGACCAGGGTTTCATTGCCAAAAAATTTTGGGTGGCCGTCTTCCAAAAAATATGTTGAATAATTTTCTTCTTTTTTTAATGCAGTATATTCTTCATACAAAGGAATGTAGGTAATGGAATTCTTTTTACAAAATGCTGCCAGATCCGTGTTAATGTATCCGCCGGCGGAGGTTGGAGTTATGGGAAAGCCGTCCACAAGAATGAATTGTGCACCGTTTTTTTCAACCTCTTGTTTGAATTTTTTTAAAAGTTCTCCCGTCACTGGCCAGGCTTTTTCTTTGAGAAACTGATGTCGTTTTTCCAAAGCATTTTTGTGGTTTGGCTGCTTGGCTTTATTGTCTGCTTTATTGTCACTTGTGTAATAGGAAAAGGCTCGTATTTGTGTGGTGATTGTATGATACAATTGACTGGAGAGAAATTTGTTTGCCATGAGGCGATACAGGAGAGACCATCTTTTAAATTTTTCCCATGGGCTGGATGTGTCTACAGGTTTCGGGGGGATGAATTTGAGCTTACCTGCGGCGTCAAGCTTAAAAAAGGGTGAACGCGTGCGCGGGTGGGTTTCAAAAATATTATCATGGAAATCATTCATAAAATACACAATCACCACATCTGGTGAAAATGTTTTTCCAATGTGCTGGTAGATAAGGAATTCGGAACCTGTTGAATCTTCTGCCGATGCCATATTCACCGCTTCGACAAGTTTGTCTGGAGATTGTTTGTTGAGAGTTGTTTCAATAAGGCTGGGGATGGTTTTTTCTATGGGTACTCCGGCTCCGGCAATCATTGAGTCACCGTAAACGTGAACCCTCAGAATATTTTTCTTTTTTTCCTTTTTTCGCTCAATATCATGAAAGCCGAGACTGTTGTTGATAAAACGGTTTGAGTAGCCTTGCTCAACGTAGCCATACGTTTTCTGGTTTGGGCAGAACATGTCGCCCAGAACCGGATCATGGTAGTAGCAAATGTTAGTTACTGGAATAAAACACCGTATCCAGCCTTCCGAAATACTGGCGGCAATAATACAATCAAAGACAAGCAGCAAAAGAAGTATTATGAGCGACCTGTTCAATCGTTTCATCTAAGATTCAATCAGCTGTAGTTTAGTTATTTCTTAGAATCAGCTAATTCAACTAGAAATAAAAGAAACTGTTCGGCAAGAATTTTTTTCCCTTTACTGTTTAAATGACCACCATCGGTTGTGTATTCCTGGACCAGTTCATAATTCATCATACCGTCCTTTTCTTTTATAACTCGGCTGCCGTCAGCTCTCGTCGATTCAATTCGTGCAAGGTCAAAGATCGGTACCTCGCCAGCGTAACGTTTTTGGAGAAGCTCATTAAAACGGTTGGCAGAACTGTAATCATAGGTATTAACCTTGCCGATTATTTTTTTTACTAAACTTTTTGCTCGTTTTTTAACGCCTCTCAAGCCAGGTGCGTAACATGACAATGGGACTGTAACACTTGGAAAAATTGTATGAGGATACTTTTTCCTGATCTCATCCATTGTCGTCTGATATTCGTTGAACAGTTTTTTGATGTCTGTTTCTGGGTTAAAATCGACAAAACAGAATTTAAAAAAGGCAATATCCGCGCTTGCACCATAGCCATTTTCCATTTTCTCTTTAAAGGACGCAACTTTTGTGAATGGTTGAAAGTTTTTGCCAACCCCACTTTCATAAAGGCCCGACTCTTTAAGCGTTTTTTCTGTACTTTTTGCCTTGATAATATTGAGTTTAATATTTGGGTGCTCTTTTAAGATGACAGCTAATCCGCTGAATATATTCTTTCCAACAGAATGGTGGCCAAAGTAAATTTTTTTTGTTGCCAGGTTATCCCATGAGGACTGAGGCACATCTGCAATTGTCTTGAATGTCTTCTTGTTATCCGGGAGCTCGCTCGCTTCCAAATTTGTTTCGTGACTGACAACAGAAGAAAATAACGCTATGGCGAGGAGTAAATAATAATATCTCTTCATAGTTTGACTCCCTGTGGGGATGAAAAAAAATCACGCAGTTTTTAGTCATAAACATTAAATATCAGGATGTTGTTTAACAAAAAAACAGGAAACAATCAGGAAAATATATGATGATATTGTTTCTTTGATTTCCATCATTGGCGTAATTTTTCCATGGTCAAGAAAGGTATAAAGCACGTTGGATAAAAGATAATTCACGAGAAAAAAAATACCTATCCACAGAGGAACTATGGGGATATTAATAGAACGAAAAAAAGTGGCAATTTTTGGGCTCAATTTGTTTACAATAGGTATCAGGATACAGAAGCTAAACCAAAAGCAGACATAGAGCCTGCCAATATTGAACATGAGCTGCCAAAAAGGTTTTACTTGTTTTTGGGCAGGATCGGCAAAACGATGGAACCATTCCAGATTGTGCAGGTTAATTTCTCCCTGCATGTTGTGAGTCTGCAAATAGTCCGGGGTATTAATATTAAATAATCGTTGGCCCCAGCTTATTTCTTCACCAAATCCAAGAAAGAAAAGTAGAGAGAGCAAGAGGAAGAAAATGTTTTTTTTCGTGGTAAAAAAGAAGAAGTTATTTCCTTTTTTACTGCGGACATAGACAAAAAGAAAGCTAAGAAATGTCAGGAAAAAGAATAAAGCACCAGCATTTTCAAAGAGAGCATCCTCCCGGGTAAGGTTCCAGATAAACTTTAGGTCTGAAGAGGCCAGGGGAAGATAGAAAAGAAGTCCTGCAACCAAAAAGAAAAGATAGATTGAGGTGTTTTTAGACAAGGACATTATTTTTTCCTTTTTAGAATCTTACGGATAGAGTTGTCAACATGGAATTGTATGAGAAATGACCTTGTCATTTTTTCCAGTTTACTCAGTATTGTTTGCAATTTAACCAGTATCCCCCAGATGTTAGTTCGGGTGATGTATGCTTCTGAAGCAGGTGATTTGTGATTACAAATTAAACTCTTATATTTGTTTTCCCCAAAACCAAAATCCAAGTATGCTGGTTTGTTGCTATCATACAAGTCTTCAATGACCATGTAGGAAAGTGCGGAACCCACTCCCAGGGAGGAGAACTCGGCATCGTACCCAATTTCAAGGGCTTCGAAGGCTTTATTATATTGGCAGCCAACAAAAAAGGCAACGGGGCTATCGTTGATAAGCAGCATGTAGCTCCTCAGCCAATTGTGTTCGGCAAGCATCTGGTAAAAATTGATGTCCCGTTGTGTATTGCGTTTTGTCAGCCCGAATGTCTTTGCCTGCCACGTTTTGGGGTACACTTCATCCAGTAAGTCTAAATAAGGGATAACCTCATTTTTTTTGGTTATTTTTCTAAACTCGATTTGATCCGGATGTGCTTTATAGAGTTTTTTAACGCGCCTTTTAACAAGTCGTCTGGTGGATTTTCCTAAGGTTGCCAGCCACTCTCCGTAGTCTGATGCAAGAATATGTTTCCAGGTGAATTCTTCTTTAGAACAGCATTTTTTTAATTGAAAATGTTTGTGATGGTTGTGCGATGAGGTAAAAAAAAGTGCGAGTGGAGAAGCGAGTTCCAGGTTGTCCAGTTTGATTATGTCAAATCGGGTTTGTCTTTTTTTTAATTCTTTAAAGACTAAGTGTAGACATTGTTCTTTATCTGCATTTTGGGCAAATACCAGGCTCTCTCCGAGGATTTTTAGAATTCGTATAAAGGGGCCTGAAAAATGAAAAACACTGAAGCTGAATAGAAATCTCTCCTTGTCAATAACACCGGGAGCAACACACTCGATCAGTCCATTACGTCGTATTAAAAGTATAAGTGGGGTGTCGTATTCTGAATATTCTAAAATGCCTGGAATTAAATTCGGATCCTGCCAGAAAACACATTTTTCTGCTTTCTCTTTCAGAAAAAGAAGCCATTCGTCTCTGGTTTCATTTATTTCCTGGATAGAAGACAACAACTGGACTGTATATGTGTTTTCCCTCATACTGGACTCAAATGGAAAATGTGTAAAAATTAATAATACAGGGCGTCTGCACCGGACTGTAAATCGATGCCTCTTTTTTTAATATGGGGTAATATAACATCTAATACCTCTGGTATCTTTGTATTGTCATCGTGAAGTAAAACAATATCACGTGGCTGCAAATTTTTTATGAGCCGCTCACTGATACGTTGAGCACTGTCATCTTTATAAACGCCCCATTCTCCACCTTCAATGGACCATAAAATGGTTTTCATTTTCAGGTATCCTGACGGGCCCAATGAAGTGAAGGAAAGGCCTAATGGAGGTCTTACAAGAAAAGGTGTTTTGCCTGTATTCTTGTGGATTACTTTCGAACATTTTTGAAGTTCATTCTTATACTCTTTAAACGATGTAATTATTCTCCGGGGATGGTTGTAGGTATGATTGCCAATGATGTGCCCCTGGGAAAGAATTTTTTTAAAAATATCCGTTGATTCCTCAATTTTTTTACCAATAACAAAAAAAACGGCCCGAGCATTATACTCTGCAAGACGTTCCAGAATTTTTGGTGTGATGTTCTTGTCAGGACCGTCATCAAAAGTCAGAAGAATAGAATTCTTGGCCTGACGGGGAAGTCTGTGCATGAGTAAATTGTCGGGAACGAGAGACTTGACAATATTTTTTGTTAAAGAAGAAAAACTCATAGTGAATAAACTCATCTGTAAAGGAGGTGCTGACTGATTCCGCTTAGGTGTCCATAAAATAAAAAACCTACGCTCTCATTCATGTTGTAGATGTATCTTATACGTTAAATCGTACGGTTCTTTAGTCAATAATTAATACTATCTTATTCTTGTCTTTGGGGGAAGCCTCAACGGAAAAAAATCATTGCCGCTTAAGGATTTTCCGCAATGTCTTATCGATCTTGAGTTTGGTAACAAAGGCTCTGATATACTTTTCTGTAAAGCTCAGCAGTCGTTGTATTTTAATTATTCTTCCTTTGGTATTGAAGGTAATATATGCTTGGAAAGCATTACATTCTTCATTGCCTAAGACTCTTTTATATTGGTTTTCACCGAAGCCAAAATCAATTACGTGTGGCTTGTCTGTTTCGTAAAGATCCTGAAACATATGATAATTAAGTACACTCCCTATCCCAATTTTTGAATATTCAGGGTCATATCCAGGCTCAGAGTATTCAAAAATTCCGTTATACTGGTAACCAACGATGAAGGCCGCTGGTTCATTGTTAATCACGAGCAGATATGATCGTAGCCAGCCTTTTTCGGCGATTTTTTTATAATAATGAATATTTTGCTCTGTATTACGTGGTGTATAGCCAAAAGTTTTAGCCTGCCAGGTAACCGCATATACTTGATCGAGCATTTTGAGGAATTCGGGTACTTCTTCAGGTTGAGTTATTTTTAAATAGGCCGTTTGACCCGGGTAACGTTTTTCAAGTCTTCTGATGTGGCGACGAATTGTTCCGCGTGTTTTTCTGCGCAGTGAAGCAAGCCAGGCGTCGTAAGACTCACATAATCTGTGGCTGCGTATTATTTCAGTTTCCGGAGAAGTAATTTGCAGTTGAAAATCTGCGACCTTGTATCCTTGGGAAGAAAAGTATGTAAAGAGTGCACTGTTTTTGCGAAGATTTTCAAGAAATATGATATCGCAAACCTTAAGGGATTGTATTTTGGAGAGCACGAGAAGGATACATCTGTCAATATCGGCATTTTGGGAAAAGACAAAATCACTGGCCAGGATTTTTAAAACCTTCAATGGTGGGCTAGGTAAACGAAAAACACTGAAAGTGAGTTTAAAAGGTGTATTTACTCCAACGCATGGGGCAATACATTCAATTATGCCGTTACGACGAACAACGAGAATTGTTTCCTGGTTTTGTTTTATGCTTTCAAGATGAAAACGAATATAATGAGGATCCTGCCTATACGTATACTTGGTGGCTCGCTGTTTTAAAAAATCATCCCATTCCGGGGTGATTTCTCTGAGTTCTTCACTGGAAGAAATGATTTGTACTTCATAGGAATTGTTTGTTTCTTTGGTCAAGGTGTACTTCCTGCTTTTTAAGAAAATAATACATTGCCGATCATGCGTAATTTATCAATGTCGCATGAAAAGATAAGAAATCCACAGCCCACAAAATGGAAAGTTATCAAGGTGCTTATTCCATATGACACTGGGGATGTGTGGATAAATTTTTTAACAGTTCTGCTGGATTTTTTTTTGATGAAATAAGAGTAACCGTTTAAAAGGGCCAGCCCAATACCATTATAGGCACCCCATATAAGGAAGTTGAGGCCGTCTCCGTGCCAGATTCCGCAAATCAGAAAGGTTATAATGATGGAGATGTTTGAGATGGTGACAGCTTTTTTTCGCAGTGAGGGGATGTTGCGTAATTTTTTGGCTAATGGCCAGTAAATATAATCTGTCAGCCAAGTTGTAAGTGACATGTGCCAGTTTGCCCAGAATTGTTGTAAATTTCTTCTGAAGAATGGGTAGTTGAAGTTTTCCGGCAGGTTAATGCCAACCATTTTCCCGCAGCCAATAGCCATGTCGGAATAACCGGAAAAATTGAAATAAATGTAAAACATATACGCATACAGCCCAAGAATGATATCAGCGGGAGTTGCGTTGTTGACGTTTATTGCAGCAATTGAATAGGGAAAAAGAAAATCGCCAAGAACAATTTTTTTAAATAGTCCGTTTATTATTCTTTTGCCGCCCGGAATAAAATTATCAGTTACCTGTGATTCTGTCGCAATGTCAGGTGTAAATGTATTGTACCGGTTGATCGGGCCGCTGAAAAAACTCGGAAAAAAAAGAATGTAGTTGAAAAATGTGAGCAGATTAAAATTGGTTATTTTTCCCTTGTGGCATTCAACGAGAAAATGGATGAATTTGAAAGAAAAATAAGAAACACCCATAAAAAATATGTGATGATTGACTGCGTCACTGGGCAGAGAAAAAGAAGGCGCCAGATTGTGTACCAGATTGTCAGCAAACGATTGGACAATTGAATATTTAAAGTAGCAGAGAAAGAGAACGACCACCCCTATGATGGTAAAAGCTATATTGTTATTTTTTTGAGTTTTTCCGTTTGTATTATGTAGTCTTTTTCCGGTATAAAAAACAAGAGTTGTGAGAATTAATAATGCGGGAAGGAGGATGAAAGCGCTACGTATCGTTAAGCTGATTACGATCAGGCTCACGATGATCATAAAACTATTTTTCAGCCCGGTAGAGCCATTTTTTTGGGTGATGATGGCATAGAGGACAATGAAAAACAGTGTCGCAAACCAGAATGCAATACCGGAAAATGGTGTAATTGTCATTGTGCGTTGTCTATGCCCGGGATTTATTGCCAGACGTGTCTAAAGTTTGCAATTTGTCTGTCATTAGAAACCATTCGCCAATATCTGTTTGATGCGGTCTGCTGTCTTGCCGTCTCCATAAGGATTATGCAGCTTTGACATCTGTTGATACTGCTCCTTGTCCAATAATAAACGTTCAGTTTCAGCAATAATTCTTTTTTTATCAGTATTGCTAATAAATTCATGTGATAGTGATGTGGT
>JAUTBQ010147393.1:0-14661 GCA_032361185.1 Lepetodrilus ovalis | reverse complement strand
AGAGAGAGAGAGATAGAGAGAGAGAGAGAGAGAGAGAGAGAGAGAGAGAGAGAGAGAGAGAGAGAGAGAGAGAGAGATACTCAGGCAGGTCGTGACATATACAGTTATTAAAAAAAGAACCATAATTAATTAGTTTACATTATTGTTATTGCATCCGCTGTATGCAGCACAGTGCATACTAGATTGAATGCGAATACTTGTTTTCGCACGACCCTATGAAACCGAACTCCTAATTCTCCGCACGTATCTATTGCTTACACGGAAATGAGTTTTTCTTTTGCTATCCAGATTGCAAGCATACTGTTAACGTGACAAATGTGATGCGGCACATGTGTTACTGTATTATTGGTAGAGTCATTGTCTAAACAATAAATGTTAAAGGCATAATATCGCAGATGTTTTGGACTAGTTCTTAGCTACAGCTGCAAAGTACATTCACTTGTCAAACCTAAAATTATATTTGTACTTCCAAAAATATGTCCACCGCTGTATGCTATGCACAATATCACTGCAACCCTACGATAGTTTGAATCGTCAGCCAATATTTCTGTTTTGCTTCATTGTCTTAATACAAAGGGACATAACTCGACTACACTTTCATGGAGGGTTACTGTCTCCATATATTACAGCAAACATTTCTATACATTAAGGAAAGAGCGAAACTTAGTGCTGTTGCAGAACTTCAAGGACTGGTTTATTAATCGAAATCCGGATTTCGATGAAGCAGCAATTTCCAATGCATTTTGTGCGACTCATTCGGCACTGAATGTGTGATGGAAAATTGTAATTGCATTAAGATCACAGCATCGACAATTAATCGTCCTTTTTAAGTGACGCAAGTCTTCAACGTGTAGTTTGGAAAACGACTCAATCGTTTCGGTTACAGAGTCAGGTTTCTCAATAAGATCACTCGAGAGTAGCTAATGCAACAATGAATATGTTATATTTGTTTTAGTGTTATATTTTCAAAATATTACTATAGGAATTATAAAGCTGTCACATTGTCTGTGGTGTATTGCTCATAGATATCAATGCATTACTAACAATTTTGCATAAACTGTCATAAATTCGATACTTATTTCACAAATATGATTTCAAATTGAACTGATTTTTCTCATATAGCGGCCATTTCCATTCAGACTAAACATTTAGCTTTCTGTTTTAAATAAATCAGTTTATATCGTAACTAACCTACATAATTACCAAGGATATAAATCCACATTGTCATGGGCGGCGTGCAATTGTGTATTGTTTTACGGTTTTATATTTCGGATTGGACGATGGATAATCGGTGAACGTGTACTTGATCAGTATTCCTCCACTTAGAGGTATCACTCTTGATCTGTGCATAGATCTATGGATCTACAAAGACTTAGAACATTTTGGAAAGCTGGAACAAAACAACCAATGCTCTTGGCAATACTTTATCTTGTTCCGCTTTCTTTCTTTTTTTTGATCTCCTGCGGAAATATTCGTCATTTCTTTTGATACCAACGTACGGTGACGTTCATTGACATTAGGCGGAAGAACAGAAACTGCGCATGCATAAGGCGAGTACATGTTGCTGTGATGGCACACCGAGCTAAGCTTGTTTCTTTTTTGTTCTTGCGCCAAGAGGATTATGTGTGGCAACATTGGTGCAACTATCAAGAGGATAGGATGCAACTGTGAAATATGTATTCAACGTGAAAGTTGTCAATAATGTTTCATTAAACATGCTATCGGAATTGCTCCAGACTCCAGAGTGTATTTGTATTATTTTCTTAAATATATGTAACCTATGTTTTACATCTGTCTATTGAATAATTTGAAGAAATTGAAATACATATATACATTGCCGTATGACATGCAACCCTGTAGATGTTGATGATGGTATGAACGTATTACATTGAGAGAAGAAGAAAAAAGAGACGAACCTATGCCAAGTGCAATATGCTAACTCGATACTTCACCAATATTACATCTATCTATTTCTACAAATTCAATTTCGGATAATGACATGAAGGTAAATGGTTTTTCCTAGGATTTCCCGAATGTGTAATTAGGATGTCAGACTTTGTCAGGCGTTATCTCTCCGAGATGTAAATGTCACATTATTTTTCAGGTTCTGTCACTAATTGTGCATCGACATATTTGAAATACACGTGATTGTGAAATATTCAGACAGGACTATAGTTTGGTCTTGAGCATACACCGGGAAAGTAAGTTGATTGCTTGAGATGCATGTAAAGCGCCAATCTTCAGACGGCTGGTGTCTGTTCTCTTGCAGAACTACTCTGAATTTCCCTCAAGTGCATTGACATGGGAAATGCAAAATTTCGTTACGTTCCACTCCGGATGAAAACCGTTAACGATTTCTTTGTCCAAGTCCCATCGAAATGTTTCCTTATTGTCGGCAATCGTCAAATCTAAGTAGACCAAGCTGTCGGCGAAATACGAAGTATTGGTTCAAATTGAACTAGGTTTCGGAAGGACTATGGGTAACTGTGACGAGACAGCCTTGATTCAACCTAGTAATGTCTGGTGTTGTTAACATCCACAATGACATCGGCTAACATATACACAACCTCCTCGGTCTGTCCATATCAGCCGGTACCCGCAGGTTTACATCAACGTTCAGCGCTATTGTTGTTGTAGGTTTATTATTGTCCTAAGTTGGCAAGATAAATAATCTTGAAAGCGGTTCTAAACCCTAATTCCAAAAAAGATGTATATAACTCTAAGGTAACGTTCTAAAGGACACAGTAGGCAGTGTGAAGGACATTTGCTATTGTAGTAGAGAAGGATACCGTAGTTACACTGTTTCTTACAAGAGGGGTCATGTACTGTAAAGTAACTGTAATTCAAAACTCAGTATACTATTAATCTATGGGGCTGTTCTTTTTGCCAGCGGCAGAGCCAAACCGGCAACCGCTTGATCCATGTAAGCCCGACAAAAGTGCTCGATTTGCCCAATTTATTACACATACTTGGACGTTCTGAGTCGCCGTTGACGCGCCCGCTTTGGCGCTTTCCATAGACCGGCAATCAACCGGCTGTTATATAGCGTTTTACAAGTATTGGACACATTGTCATTGAGCGCGTTTGTCCTGGTCACCGGGGTCATCGGGCTGCCGGTTTGGCTCAGCCGCTGGCAAAAAGAACAACCCCATATGGCTAAGGTTACGCCGTGTCGTAGCAATGTAATAGTCTATAACTAAAGTTACGCGGTTTCTACAAGACGGCAATGCACTTACAAGTACACTGTAATTCCAACAGTACCAAAATTGTAGCCGATGGCTACGGTTTGGGTTAACACCGTATAAGAGTTGAGCCGTTTCTTCCTGGATCACGGGGATCCATGGTCGCAGTTAGATACCAAGCCTTAAGAATCGAATGTCAATAAATTGCAAGAAGAATCCCTGTTTCAACAGGACCTGACATGTAGATCTAGTTTTTGGTATCGTTTTACGAGATCATACACACTCTCGTAGCGATCTGTTATAGATGGCGCTCTTGCACTTGCGAGAACGCTATGGTCTCATAGTAGATATGAGACTTTCGAGAAAAGATGCCCTGGGACGTTGCATGGGTTAACTATTCGTCTGTCCATCAATGACGACATATACAATCGTCCTTGAAATGCTCTGGCATCTGTCATCCACGTACAACCAGCAATGGGCAGAACTAGCTAGACAGGGCCATGTCATAAACGTCAGCGGACTGATCGCCCGTCCCACTGGGCGAAACTTGGAGGTTTATGCGTCAATAGCGGTTGGACCAGACGTTGGCCTTTATATTTCCGGACTGGGTGTTAGACTGATGGAAGTTAGTGACAGGAATGTTCGTTAACTGCGTAAGAGCATAATGAAGCGGTAATCATTTCAGTAAATAATTGCGTTATCCGTTGGGATGAACAGATGACAGGTCACGAATGCTAATTGAATAACCGACGGTACCGTAATAGGAAGTCACGATGTCTAGAGGTAACAGCAATTGGAAGTCCACGTCGTGTGCAAGGCACGTACGAGGAAGTAAGCCGGTCTGACTATTTGGTTTACTGCAACTTTGGCGGTTTAGCTGAATGTAATGTTTGATAACGTCAACGGGAGTTTGGAACGCTTCAGCTTTTGACAATGGTCGTCGTCAAGATTGTTACAGTAGATTAACCAAAACTATGGCATAGTGAAGTCAGCTTGTCGACGTCCTAATGGCTGCGCTCAACAGAATGCTGAGAGTGTATTCATGAAGTAGTTCAGTAACATATCGTCTGCACTTTATTTGGATTCTGATCTTAGGTTATGGGCTCTGCAGTACGAAGCGGTGAAGGTCTTAAGTAAACGTAACTAACCTTACACATAGACTACACCATACCTATGTTTGGAGTAAAGACTACCTTGTAGTTAATGCTTTTCCTAATAGACGGGTACTGGTTTGCGTTTCATGAAATAGTAATACTGTAGTCAGGGGTATCCTTTCACGAAGCTTTCGTATCCACTAATAGACCATAGCACTATATTTGCCGATAGCTAATGCATTGCAAATAGAGCGCTATGGTCTCTTAGTAGAGCTTTGTGAAAGGATCCCCTGGCAGAAATCAGTTCGTATACTACGCTTCTACTGGTTTGGCCCCTTTCCCTGGTATTTGTTGTCGTCAGAATGAAACAGTCCAGCGACGGTATCGTATTGGTCATCCATTGTATACAAATTCATACATGTTTTAAGGGCGAGCATAGGTCTCGGTGTGTTGGTTGTGACGAGGACATCATGTCTAGCTTGATAATGTGGATTGTCCAGACCAGCGCCCGATGTTTTATTCATCGCCAAACCTTTAACATGTCTGTACTCAGGTCCCTGGTCATCAAATGTTATTTTAGAAAACAGTTGGTCTTCGTGGAAGGCTTTATTACATTACTTATCAAATGCATCGCTATTAAATCATATGCCTGATTTAACCATTCGTCTAGAGCTATTACATCATGTGCATACTTTTAACTACATGTACATGTCTTGACCTTGAGCATCACCGTACTAATAAGTTTTCGTAATCTTGGATATTCTGCAACATGAAACTTAATTAACATTTAAGGATATTTACCCATACGGTACGTCATGATGAGCTGACTCCGTTCTTGCCTACAATGTTATCATCATTTCGGTATTCATTACTGTCTGGTATTACACGCGCGTGGCTTCACTTGATGTTCACATCATCCTCATGTCCAAATACCAATGGACAGACTCATACATCGACATCGCGCAAGTATGGCTGCCGTGAGCGGGGTTTACGCTCTGCTATTGTTCCTGGTTGTGTTTCGTGTGTGTGGTACAATCAACCGAAAGGATGACATGGGCATGTGAACTATACCTACTAGCGCTTTCACAGCAGCTTGGGCTGCATTATCCGCAGGATGTTGAGAACGAAATAAAAGCGCATTGAACAATTGACCCTGGTAATAGTATACTGCAGCGTCAGGAGCATGCTTTAAAGCGTGGTTTTGGAGCAAAATAAAATGTTCACATTATTATTACACGCCGTAGAATTCGGAATTAACCACAGAGAACGTAGTAGTAGTAGTTGTAGTGGGAGTACTATTAGTATTAGTATTATTATTATAATTATTATTATTAGTAGTAGTAGTAGTAGTAGTAGTAGTAGTAGTAGTATCCTGACATCTTGATTACTATTTAATGTGCATGGCGAAGCTCTTGAAATGATATTAGTGTGTGCTAGGCAATAGCAATGATTTAGTTGCTAAGGTTCTACTGAGCTTGCTGAACGTTATATGTCAATATTAATGAGTCCACACGTATGTATACTCCATTATGACGTCGAAGGTAGTTATTCCGTGTCTGATATCCGGTGATATAATATCACTGAATGCAAACTATGCCATTGAAAATATTGCAAAGTGCTTGTAAAGGAAGTATTGCTTGTACGACATCAATATTTCTGGTGAAACATTTCTTTCAGAATGGTATTACAATATTGTCTAGTATCTGACACGCTTTCACTTCAAAGGAGTCCAACCATCTATACTATGTAGCGAATCAAGGGTGTGTCTGTATATCAATAACAAATCATATCGACCCTATGGCTATGGAATTTAATATGAAATGAATTCATGCTCATTTTAGTAAAGATACGCCGCAACATGCTTAATCTTCTGATTTAGGATTGATTTCACGATTTCAAATGGCAGGCGATATTGTAGAAGTGTTTTGGGGGCATGTACTGGCATTAGCAGTTGGCGATGAATGATTCCCTGTGGTGCGGCGATCCATACTCCTTCAGTGGCGGTTGAAATTGACAGGGAAATGCTGTTGACTTAAAGCAGCTTGTCGTGGTTGCTGCCATGAGCAAATGAACTGATCTTGTAGGCAATACTGCCCAATGCATCATCTCGATGGAACTCATCATGGTGGCACAAATACCAGCAATTCCCGTGCTATGCGAGGCTGTACACTAGCGCACCAATGTAATCATCGTTATATTAAGACGAGCTAACTTGGACGGCGAAGGACTGTTTCCGTAGGGGGTTTTGTAGTTAGGAGATTAATGATACGCAAGATATGAGTTTGATCAAATGGAAAAGACTAATGGTTTAATCTATACCCTTCACACGCCGACCTTCACTTTCGATCACGTTTATTAAATTCATAAACCGTCTCCTATATAGATACATGCGTTGAAGAATAGTTGAACACTATCAAGGACATACTTATTTATTTATTGATGGTTATTCATTTGGTATTTTATATATTAGTTCAATATTGAACAAAACGCTGCACGCATACGCATTCTAACCTATCATATAATACCATACACAATTACTCTGCCGTAACCAATAATTATTATGTTGTGCGATTAGTTTTTACGAGTTAGCGTTTCTCAGCTAGCTGTCGTGTTGCACGATTGAACTAACTTCATCCGCTCCGTAGGTCGTCAGTCAGAAGCAGTGTCCAATGGTTTTGACATCGACGAACACAATTACCACTTGACATGCTATTGTTTTCGCAATTATCTTATACGTCTGAATGTTGAGCATGCATGAAGTGATATGATAGTTTTCATATGATTCAAATTAATCAGTCCCATAACTGTATACATTGTGTTCTCCCGTAACGATCATGATTTGCAGAATAAAGGTTGCGACTATGATTGACGCCATACATTTATAGTAGGTGGTTCAAGCTGGTCACGTGACTAGCATAATTATTTTTAACAGCGCCGCCTGAGGAATATGATGGCACGTTGAAGTACATTTCGCACCATGTACTAATGTCGGAAACTAAGAGGGTATAATCCAATTCCGGCGAAAGGAAGATCCCAAAACTGGATGCCTAACAGGCCGTACAATGAATTGTAACTCGAGATCAATCGACAATGTCAATGTGCTAAATATTATTTTGGTTGTAAGAGTCTCATCTGGAGATCTGCTAAAACAATATGACCGAGATATTAGTTGTAGTGTTGTTGAGTGTGCCTTTCACGTTTTCGGTGAAAGAAAAGAACCACGCAACTCATCTTGTTCACTTTCGATTTGGGATCGGGATAATAATTCAAGCCCAAGATACATGCTGGCATAACTAATAAATAACTGTTGTGTGTGAAATTGAATAATGCTATGTTTTTTTTGTTATGCCCAGCGTTATTGAACAGAACCTGTCGAAAACTAATTTTAACTTGGTTTCTTCTATTCTCATTATTTGTGTATGTTGTTTTGTCGTATATGTGTGCGTTCAATCAGCAAATGGCTGATATGAGTAAACCGCTGAGCTAAACTGGTTCCCTTTCCAATGTACGGTTCATACGAATCACGAGACAGTGGCTAGTTTAGTAAGCCGCTTATAATCTTTGGCCAGATTGAACGCATTTCAGACATATGTTTCGCAATACCGTCTTACTCTCCGTAATAATACTATATTCTGTCACGTTTTAATACAACACTATTTATAGTGAGAAATAGTTCTTAAAACTGGGTTATTGAGGAAACATTGGGCAAACTGATAGGACTCCATGCATAGAATTACGATGATGACGGTAGACGACATACATCCTATAATGATTCTGGCAGGACACTCTCATATCCGGTGTCCTGGCTTCGATTTCTCGAAACGAACTCGAGTTTGAGACTTTGAGACATTGAGTCAAAAACAGCTGAGAGTTTACTCAAGTTAGTACGGTCAATGGGAGAAATCTCAGCTGAGCAAGATCTCAAACTGGAAGTTCGTTTCGGGAAATCATTGCCTGGTTTATTTTTGAGCATCCACTTTAGGTATCCGTGCTCGGGATACATCACTTCGGTTCTGTCCACTGCTACCTATTTTCAATCAAACGTCAGCGTCTTTAGAATTGGAAATACATTCATAATTATTTGAACATAGGTAAGCTGATACGTCCATCAGATTAATAATTTACTCATCCTTGTCTGATAACGCACGTCTGGTCATCTTCATGGATGGGGAGTAATTACGGTTGTGATATTATATCTGACACCGCGCTATCTGACAACGAGTTATCACCCGTGATATAATTACATTGTGAAGAGGACGGAGTTAATATGAACGACCACTCACACGGAACGCTGTTCTATGTCTGAGATTAGACGACTGCATGATCACCTTTCACGCTCTACGTTTACTTTGATTTAATTGGGTGGTGTCTTCCGTAACTAGGTTGCAATGATGAGCTTAGCCAGCGTCTATCTTCGTATGTTGATCCAATCTTTGGGCTGCGATTGTCCAGTCGAATGTGTGAACTGTACGTTGGTGTATTGTCTATGCGATGGGGGGTATTTAATTTCATTGCACAGGTTGTGGTATTTGTCACAGAGACAGATGCGTTATTATGCATGTACGACTACTGTTATTGTCCAGTTAGTTTAGCATACAATTCAGGGATATGCATTGCCATGAATCACTTATAATATTAACAAGTCAGCATACTTCTTGTCGCCTGTGCATTTGAGTTCCCTGGTGGTACGCCTACGACATGACACTGTAAACCTTAATGTATAAGTAGCTACGATTGATTGTTCTGGTGTTTTCTTTACGCAATAATACGTTTCGTCCCCAAGCCATTGCTCCATATTTATTTCGTCCCAACTTGCTCGTGTTATGGATTAAATCATTCAAGATGACAATCATGTGGTCCATTCCATGGTCAATGTGCTGAAAGTGATATTTCTATTTCTTTTGCGAATGCCCACTTAAAAGCAAAATATGTGTATATGATGCGTAGATGCATGGTCTGAATTCAAGGAACGTAGTTAATTTAACGTTTTACTTGCTATTTACATCACTTCTTAACTGGCATGTATAGTTGTCATAGTGCATGCGTGTACGTCCTCAAAACGAACAATGGTATCAATCAAACTGGACATTATCATGTTTACAACTTTACTAATATAATGAGCTATCTTACAGCTTTTGAGACTAGGCTTCCCGAACTGTCTAGGAATGAATGGTAAACACCGTGTTTTGTCCTGCTCCTGGGTCCTCTCATAGCTAATTCCACCAAGTCATTTGGTCCTCCGTTAATGAAATCCGAGGCGTCAACATCTTTGAATGGAACTGTCAGCCAGCTAAGATTGTAAATATGTTGATTGTCACGGAAAACATAACGGCTAGGTTCACGCAGGTCACAGAAATAGGTACATGGCAGGGGTATAAGCCATGCTGATTGTTGTTGCTTGGTTTGGTTCGGTTATGCGTAGAGACATAGGCCACACTTCCGACGTTAACGTATAGATCTGGATGTAATGGCTGTGGAACAAAACCATGAAGTCTGCTGATGGTATTGTTGGTGGGGATGAAACATAGGGTGTGTTCAAAGACGGAATCTGCTTGCAAGCCGCTTTGCTAAACTCGTTCATCTACGGTTCATACGACTCTTGAGACAGTGGGTAGTTTGGTCAGCCGCTTGCCAGCTGATTTCGTCTTTGAACGCACCTATGGTGATCGATAGACCAGTCTGTGGGAATGCTCACAGCAATACGGTGATATTAATGTAGACATATCCTTTTGTGCAGCCTGGTATTTAACCAGTGGAACAATATTTCCCCTTGTCTTTCGTATTAAGATACCAATTCATTGGCCATTGCGCTGGATCGGTATCAATACACATTGCACATGTTACCTATCTGTCCGATAAAGAACTAGACAATGATATCATTGGCTATATAACATGAAACTATGCATTCACGTATGTATATTTCGCCTGGACACGATGGCATTATACTGAGATGCAATCCATGTCGACAAATTAGTTGTCAAGAGCCATCGACGATGTCTACGTTAAGCTGCCACTCAAGGTATACTTGATAGGCAACTACGTCTAATTCCGACTATAGGTTTAGGCACGCCACTGTTGAATAACGTTCTGCCACCTGATCAGTGTCGCGAGTCATGGACAGTGTAATGTAGGAACATTAGGGTCGCTCTTTTACACTGTTTACTTACATGCAATAAAATGTCGATAAAAGGTCCCAGGTTGACGTTCCCTCAGGAACGCGATTACGGTATATATCTCCTTTCCATACACGGTTCTTTTGCCAATATTGATGGTGAGATCATAATTACGAATGATGTAAACTAATAGCGAAGTCTCGCTTTACATTTAGCTGACTATTCACCGCTTAGACTGACAAACTGTTGTCCTAAACGCACATTGTAACGTAATTAATTATCCCCACGTTTGACGCACAACTTCAACACAGACTTTAAAACTGAGTTAAACGTGCAAGTGTTTCGTAACAACAGTTGTAAGGAAATTAGTATGTCGGTTCTAAATATAATCTTCAAGGATCCTAGTCTAGTTTCAGTTGAATACAATGCTTGCATATTGGAATTTCGCATGCGAAGGTGTTTTAAATCAAGTGCATTCTAATCGAAACAGGCATCCGCGTGCTTGGAGCTTACTGGGTCACTTCAAGTCGTTATTGATGCTTCCTCTTCCGACGTTCTGTTGTTCTATAGCATAAAACATAATGGATTTCCTTCGTGTTTCTTACGTTAGTACGTTCATCATTTACATCCCGGTTGTGTTGTTTTTTTTGGCTCTGTTCATGCCAGCCAAGAAGAAATAACACATAGTTATGCACATACTATTAAGTGATTAATCTTTGATCACACCTGTCTGGTTTTGGTTTGCACATTGTCTCACAACGATAGCAATTCGATATGATATCCCAAACCGATGTATTCCAAATATGTCGTTCATAATGTCAGGCCAATGATGTTCAGATGTGGAAGTGCTCATGACATTTATAGACAATCCCAGCTCTGCTGCTAGCCCAGACAGACATTATATACGTCTATTGCATAGGGACAGAATCAACAGTGATGACATTTACCGCATAGATAAGCTCCCTTCGGCAATCGGAATATACGTATGTACGTATTGTTCAAATATCATATCATTGGAGAATTCTGCTATGCCAGCTCAACACACCGCCACGCCGCTTTCACGGCTGCGGGGAGTTTCTGGCCTGTATATGTAGTCATAAACAACGTATAGCGATTTGGAGAAAATGTTGCGGACGTTTTTAGTGTGTGATTACTCGCAGCATAGTTCCGTGCATTTATAGGTCAGCCATCGATATGAGATATAAAAGGCAGATCTTCCCGCCAAGACGGTTGACAGTTTGAGTAGATAACCATGAACCATGAGTCTCCCGCATGGAACGCGGTATATCCGATACGGGAAGGACGGATGTAAGATTCATTGACCAAACCACGTTTAGCGTACATCAGCATGCGGTCCATGGCGTTGGCAGCTGTGGGAATACTAGCCCTAGCATTTTAGTATGTTGAGGAATGTTAACTGGGTTCTTCCCTTCACAGTAACAGCCGTGGTGGAATATATCGTGCTGCTTAATGCTTTGGTCCCATTAGTCGTATTCTTCTATCTGCTATTGGTCTAAATCACATCTTCCTCCTGTACGTTGTCCAGGGGCGGATCCAGACTTTCAGTCTGATAGGATGCAATGTCTGTAGAGTCGCAATACATAAATCATCAATGGTCTATCGGCCAGTACCAGCCGGGGATTATAGTGTATTGCATTGGGGGCTCATGATTTCAGTGACTAATTAATTTAATTTTTATGAATTTAGAACTTTAATTAACACACTTCTAGGATGCATGTCAACGTCCATGGATAAAGCTTTCCCTATATCAAGTGTTATAACCCAACCATAATAAAACAAATATATATGTTTATAAAACAAAATTCTCCATTTTATTTTTTTACTTTTTTTTGGTAATTAGGTTTAGAGTCACTTTCTAGAATTGTTGACTAACATCACGACTTGCCAGTTTAGGGCAGGAAGAAACCCGCAACATCCGTAGCGCTGAATGTTGCAGTAAACCTGCGAGCACCGGTTGGTACTGACAGACCAAGGATGATAACTGTGACTACAGATAACTGTGACTCTATTAATATCGCGAACATTTATGGCGGGCGGGATTTAAACTCGGAACCTTTGGCTCTGAAGTCCAACGTTCTACCACTGCGCTACCACCCGCCCCAGTAGTAGTAGTAGCAGCAGCAGCAGCAGCAGTAGTAATAGTAGTAGTAGCAGCAGCAGCAGCAGTAGTAGTAGTAGTAGCAGCAGCAGCAGCAGCAGCAGTAGTAGTAGTAGTAGTAGTAATATTAGCAGCAGCTAGTAATAGTATGATAATAATTATCCAAATTTTACAATTATTTTCTAAGAGACATCATACACACAACTACTAGATTAAATGTTTAAAAGCAAATCGGTGTAGTCTGACGTAAATTCCGGGATACAGGATCCCAGCAGAACAAGATTCGCTGCTTGGCCAATATTATGCACTGATGAAGCAGAAAGCCGTAGACTATTCTGTCTCTCTTCCGACTTAGTGCTAAAATATCCCTCTCAGACCGGATCGCAAAAGCCATGAATTAGTTCTCGGAGCGAATCTGTCTCGAGCCAAGGGAAATGACAGGCTCAGTAGCTGTGGAGACGGTGGCGTACCGCTAGGAATATAATTACACACTTCCGGTGTTTTAGAATAGTAGTCGCATGTCTTGTTTTTCTTATACATGAATAGAGGTAATTACTATTAGCTTTAAACGAAAACTGATATTGTTTTTGTGGTTTGTTTAAAGAGTTCAGACATATTTTCTACAATTTCATGATCTAACGAGGAGTATGCCGTTTATCTTAAAATATGTGTCCATACATGTAACCTCATATACAAAATTATATTCAGGAATTGTTATTGCAAACCTGTAGGGCCATGCTCCCGAAGCTATCGTATACCTAACGACATCGTTAAGCATTCGTGGTGGAAATCATTTGTTTCTCCACGGAGGCAGTACATAACGATGTCGTTGCGTGTACGATAGCTTCGGAAACATGGCCCCATTTAGGACATGTTGCATGTAGACCTACCAATCTGGGTATCGTTTCTCGAAGCTCTCGTATTCATTACTAGACCATAGCGGTCTCGTAAGTGCACGAACACCATTCATTAGAGATCGTTACGAGAATACTTATAGTAGATACGAGAGCTTCGAGAAACGATACCCTGTGTAACTGTTTCAAAGAACTTTCTATAATTTATGTTTATCTTGTTTTGTTTTGTAATTAAAGAATTCACAGCCTACTACATTCAAAACAGTTTAGCCTGTTTATATAACAATAAACACTATCACGATGAAACACACACACTTAATAGCTGTTATCGTAGATAACATGTAACACACCTCAGTAAGACCTACATTTCACGTTTCCCTTTCAGCAATATATCAGATAGGATCGATATTATTGTTAGATAACAAGTCTTCTAATCAGGAAGGAGATTGTTACCAGCAGCGGTGTCCAGCTAAGTAGATTCCTGCCGGAAAACGCTGGCGAATTGTTGATCGAAGGCGGCCAACAAATGGCACCACTGACTCCATAACGTTCATTACCATCGGAGCGTCACGCCGTAATCTCCGCGACTTGGCACCGCCAGTGTGTTGGCGAACCAAACATGGATAGCCGCTGAATTAATCACGCTTTGTACACTCGCCGCGATTAAGCCCCGGACATGATTCCATGGTGGGTTATAGCGAATGTGTAAACACCGTTCGATAACCGGGAATCAGTGATATCGAAGAATCATGTTGAGCCCCTTGGCTATACGACCTGTGAGTGCCATATACGAGCATCGTGTTTACGTGGTTTGTATTCAACACACAGAACTGTCACAGTATATCATTGTGAAAGTAATTTTATAGAGGGCAGGTAATCAGTTTTCACAGAAATTGCGAATTCCTTTGAGATCGTTATAGTTGCATGGTCATCAATTTCGGTTCAATTGATTCTAATTTGGGATTTTATTAAAGTCTCTGCCTTGGTGTGAACCATGAAAGTAATGGAATATTTCACCAGTAATTACTATTTCTAGCTTTCATTGAACACACGATTTTGTAGTATCTAGAATTTACCAGCTCTAGAATATCAAAAATGCTTGAGGATTTGCCCTTGCTATTCCGCCTTCAAAATCTTTTCACTCCAAAAGGATTAATACATTATCACCTATAGGTAATACTCTACCAATTAGTGGAAGTAGTGGTACGCCAGTCGAACGTACAAGATTGAGCTCCGAATAAAGTGGATCTGCAAGCCAGGGATTGGTTGAAATTTTGAAAGCACTTCATATACTATGGA
>JAUTBQ010147392.1:0-33520 GCA_032361185.1 Lepetodrilus ovalis | reverse complement strand
TGTTGACACACCCAGTGCCACAGTAGATGGAGAGGATGACGTTGCTGACATCACAAGGTAGGTGCATGCACCCACCGACTGTACAACTGTGGCCTGGGGTAGGGAATCTACAGACTATTTTTAACAGATCTGTAGGGAAAGGTAAATATTGCAAAATAAGGCATGCATTTTTAATGAACCATTATTTGCAAATTAAAATATTTAAAGTATGATCTACGGTAAAAGTAGTTTTCATGTTTAGTTCAAGGCAAGCAGCGTGAACATATAATTTATGTTGATAACATAATCTGGTAAACTGGTATGATCATCAAAACTATTACATAGCACACTGGTTGACCTGTAGTGCACGGGCCTGTTGCACGACACTTTTGTAGGCTACAACTATTTTAAGGTCAACACTTTCTATTGTGGCAGGAGCCTAGTTACAACTACCATTACAAGAGTGTCGTGCAACAGACCACAGGGCAGTTGCCATTATCAACGAAGTTGTTGAAGGAAAATAAAAATTCTCCCAAATGCTAATATTTAGGAAAGGGAAATTACAAATATTCCAGCTTTGCTTGATGACAATTACATTTTTACAATATTATGTTGCCTTTTCAAATTATCAGTTACCTTATTTTGCAAAATTTTCCTAGAGTGTCGAGAATAACTTTTATTACCAGGATATGCATGGCTATGTTTTGGTGTAATTACAGTAGTCAGTATAAGGAACAGTATGCAAGAAAACACTGTTATCTCTGAGGGTCTCCGAATCAATTAATACACAGTTACGAATGATTCTTGCATACTGGAACTTTACAACCGACTCATGAATCAATGACACCGTCTGACTATTACTTTTTAACTGCCTGATGAGTGTGAGACTTGACTTCACCATAATGATGTCCATGATAATGCCGATATTGCTTGTGATGTATCTCGTGGATCAGTAGTTCTCCATCACTCTTCATTGTTTTACCATACATTTACAATGATTATTTGGTTATCAGAGTATTTAGTCTGCAGAAATTGGAAACTGCTAAATGTTTCATAACGTTTTTTTAACATTCAGTTAGGTTAACTTTTAGTTGAAGCACTTGTTGGTTAATTGTTAAAACACGTGTCTGTGATTGGTTATGTGTTAAAACACTTGCTATTGGGTTTTGTATTCCTTGTGAGGTGTAATCATTCATGGAATCAGAGTTTGATACCTGTTTGACAGCAATGGATATTGTAGACACGTTAAGTCAGTTGGACCAAGCATTTAGGTATGGTGATTTGATCTTGTTTTAACATGGATTTCCTCAGACGCTTGTTACTTTTGTAGGTTTTGGCTTGAATAATGAAACCCTTCCCAATGAAGGTGGAGGAATTGTTGAAACTAGTTAAAAAAACTCGTAGAAATACTGATGTCAGAAGAGAACAAAACATACTTTGTGTAGAATTCTTTCTTAATGATGAATCTACATATTGAAGAAAACAAGGTGGTAGCACTCGTGGAAGATTATTCAGATTGAGAGACAGACAATCATGGTGACTCGGCTAGTGGTGCTGAAAAGCTCAGCTTTGTAGGACTGTCAGATTTCTATCTGGCTGCTATTGTGGAATACTAGTAAAGTTTTAGCTCAGTCGTAAAACAGATGATAAGGACATTTGACAACTTGGCATTGGTAAGACATCGTGCTTCCAACATATTTGTGAACTACACTTTCTTGTCCAAGTGAATTGGTAAACATTGTAGCAATAATACTATAGTAAATACCATTGTCCAAAATCTGAGAATTACAATCTGTTTTACTTTACTTGCAGGTTATACTGGCTTCATCCAAGCGCGGAGTAGCCAATCACAGACATATATTGATAGTACCGCTAGCTTCATCCCTTCAGTCACTCTGCCAATCAAACTTGGATTTAATCCAGTTACCAATTTCCAAACGACAAGAGCAACCAGTTTGAAACCGTTCAAGTGCCCCCAATGTCAAGAAATGTTTGTTAAAAGTGGAGAGTTGAACGCGCATATCAAGAAAATCCACGAACACGTTGAACTTGTCTGTGAATGTGGGAAAAAGTATACTTATCAAACTCCACTCATTAGTCATCAGAAAAAGTGTGCTAGTCACTTGCAAGCGATTGGTTTACCAACTGATAAGTACTGAACATGACAGTTTGTTTGACTGACTGTTTGTGTAACATGAAACAACACGATTACAACTACATTTATGTAGTGGATGTTATTTACTGTAGAGTATATAGAGAATAGTCTTGAAGCTTGCTTATAGCATTTTCTTGTTGGTCCAGTTGGATACTGACTATGTGACAAATATGTGCTGGATAATGTGGAATGGACTAGCATCCAAGAACATCAATGTGGTGTAGAATATGTATATGTGATGATGCAGACATCCAGCTCTTGCTGCTTGCCAAGTACTAACGTGTTGATATGATGCACACAAACAAAGTTTAACCACCAATATGCTGGCAGGAAGTTAGCTAAATTACTCTGATGCTTTTGATGCCAGTAATATTATTTGTGTATCTCTTGCTGTAAATGTTTGCTTTGCTTTGATTTCTATATAATTTTGATATTGACAGTTGTAAGACAAAGCTTGTGTCTGTTCACCCATCAGAGAATGGGTACCCGGAAGGATGCAATGGACATATGAATAACCTTGTAGCACCTTGAACAGCAGCTTGGGTTACATACTCCCCAAGTAGTTGAGAAGGAATTGAGTTCACACAGATCCATTGACTGCAGTAATAATGTAGCGCTATTAACATGCTTTCGAGCATGGATTTGCCGCAATACAAATGTTCACATTATATTATTTTTATTGAAAAAAATAAATTATATATCCATTTAATCATTCTCCTGCTTGTATACCTGCATGAATGAGCTTGGCAGTCTTTAGGTCTTATTTTTATGATGGTGTTTGCTACATAGCAACTGAATAATCCTTATTGTCTGCAATTCTTTCACCCTTGTATACCAGTGTCATAATGAAGATGAAGAAATTCACAAATATGTGGGAATCTAAAAAATATGTATTATTTGAAGAACATTTGACTTGAGATAGGTATTAACTATGTTCACTCACAGGAGGACTATTGGTGACTTTATAGTCAAACAGGCATGTCAAAACTCCAAGCATGACCATGAGTTCCAATAAGATAATCTAGTTCCTTCATTCTGATGATTCCCAGCATTATGTGACGGTGTGGAAAGTTTCTCTCAGTTGACTTTTTTGTTACTTTCAGGTCGTTCTTCTCGGCACTATGGTCCTTTCAGTCAAAATTCTGCCCCTGTGTATGGGAGAGGCCCTGAAGATTTGGTGTTCTATTCTACTAACTCGAATCCTCATATTCCGTCCTCACACCATGTGACAATAGTCTCTCCTCGTCCCGTCCGACCTCGTGGTGCCACTAGCTTCCCTTGTCCCAAATGTGACAAAGTCCTTGCCAGTTCCGGGGCAAGGTACAACCACATAAGGGCAATTCACGACCAGGTCAAATACGTGTGCATTTGTGGGAAGGTATACCGATACAGACAGAGTCTCAAGGAACATAGCATATCGTGTAGCATGCAAGGTCAAGTGTAATGCTGTCAGTTGTATGTCGTGTCTTGTGCTAGCATTTGAGACATTGGCGCTCAAGTACATCTCTCTGTTCTTGTTACGATCTTTGTAAAAAATCATGCATGGTTTAAGACAAATTCAACACATGACATGTACACAATGTGGACAAGATTTTAAGAATGGACAAGATGGTGTGTTCATTGATCAGAGAATCTGGAGAATGAAAACTAAGAACAGTTCCTTTGTTCTTTCAGGAAGTTATACCTGCAGGACCTTTGATCTACAATCGCTTCAGAATGTTCCGTGGCAGGAGGGCTGCCGTAGAGATAACATGCTCATGCAGAACAGTGGCAGAACTAAACAGAACACCCCGTGTAAACAGTATTTGTGTACCCAGTGTGATCAGGTTTTTGCCAGTGCAAGCAGAAGATGGCATCATGTCGCTGCTAAGCATAAGAAAGTGACGTATAGATGTGTTTGTGGGAAGACGTACAGCTACAGTTATAACCTACTGTTCCATCAGAGGACCTGTTCCTATAGCAATAATACAGAGTTTTTGAAATAGAGGCAGTCCTGGGGGTCATTTGAAAATCTGTTAATAAGGTATCTGTGTGACCCCCTGAAAATTGCAGATTTTACCACCATTAACATTGGGCCTATGGAAAATGATCCCCTGATTATTTTTCTGAATTTTGGACACTGATACATTATGGGTGGAGGTTGTTGGCACCAATTCTTGTCTGAAGTTTACACATGTGACTACAATTTGATTATTTTCAGACAACTGGAACATTACTGAAAGAAATATTATTTGATGATGTGATTTAATCAATAATAAAGTTTAAACAATTTGTTGTGGTATTTATTTTTGTTTCTGTTCATTATTCAAGAATATGCTTTGTGTTTATATTGAGATCTGCGACGTAAAGCACTAATTCAATCAATATTTTGAGATAATTCTTGTCAGGTTTGCTCTGATTGGTCAATGATTCAGACAGATGCATTTATCAGATTGGATATAGTTTGTCAACATGGTCGTACTCATCTGTGCGAGATACTCGTCTGTGAGCGATAGATTGGATTGTTACAGTAGATCACAACATCAATGTTACCAAATAAATGTTACAAAAATAATGACCTGATGTAAAATATCTTTGGAGTTATTGGTCTAGTTGGTCTTTTAATTTTATGAGACATCACAGAACACAACTTTCTGAGCTATATGGAAATTATTTTGCCTTAAGAAGTCACTTTGGTGGGTAAGATTGATATTATCTGAAAATTGATCTCAGTGGATTGTCAGTCAGATTTGTATACATGTGTACACCCTGTTGAATTAGATTTCACATTAGTCAATTTATCACTATTGGAAACTATTAAGAGTATGCAGCTTGGAGGTACTTCAGAACTAGACGTTATTTTCTTTGTGCTTTCAGGAGCTTACAGTACTTATTATGGAGGTTCTGGCCATTTGAGGATACATCCGATACTAACGAAACGGACGGACTTTGCAAGTATGACGCGAGGGCTTAGAGAGATTGTTCCTGTTGAAGAGTACTTTCAAAAGAACTTCCCCTGTTCCCACTGTGGGAAGATGTTCTCTAGTGATGGCTCCAGATGGAGACACATCAGTGCTAAACACAAGAACTTGGTCCATCCGTGTCCATGTGGCAAAACCTATAGTTACAAGCACAATCTGATGACCCATCAGAAAACATGCTCATTCTTCACTGCAAAGATTCATTAGTTTATATGGATGTTGTTCAGTGTGTGTCTTGTGCGCTCGGCAATTTTCAAGGTACATGTATTTAACGAACCACTGGTGGAGTACTCTAAACACGTAGACGTTGTTGCAGAGCGAGTTCTGTGGCACAGAAGGCATAGATTGTGTGATATGACCCTGCAGCTTTAGTGACTCTTGGTGACTCGCAAATATAACGGTTCCACTACCTAAGCTTCAATAGATTGATATTAACTAAATAATTAAGTGGGAAATGGTGCCGTTAGTGTGTGGTGCCTACAGCTGTTTTGATACAAGAACATGGTTCAGTAACTGCAGCATCCATGCACCTCTATTTCCTTTGGACAGATGACCGATACTGCTACTGAACAACTTTTAGTTGGACTGATCCATGTCTATTATGACTTCATTTATCCAATCATGGAGATGTTATATAAATAGTTTTTAATATGTTCTATGCTATTTAACTGAAATGTTGTCTTGAAATGAATACAATTTTTGAAAGATGGGAGTTTAAAGTTATTTTATGGCAACTCTAAATTAAACAGAAATCGGTTGAACTGACAAGATTTGTTAAATTGGCCTAGGTTGGAGGTGGATTTCACTGGTTGGAATTGACAATTTTAAAGTAATATTTCATACACTACATTGAACTACACACATTACCACACAAGTTTCCCAAAATACATAATTAGCTTACCGGTACAGGATTTTCTCTATGCAACTCTGTAATTCACAACCTGTAGCATGGTGTAATGAAAAATAGGTTTTGGAATCAAATGGTGTGGCTTTATTTTATCTATTCGCTTACTGTTATTTGTTTATTTATACAATATTTATTTTTATTATGGATTAGAGAGGAAAATAGACCATTTTAAGACCAGACTTTCTTTGTGTTTGCAGGCAATTGGAAAACCACCTCTGGTGCAAACCAGTTCAGTGCTGGCCAACTACAGGAAACACAAAGTCAATGTTTGTCTTCACGTCCTTCTGATCGTTCCCTTCTTTCTCAGCGTTCAAAACAGTTTCCATGTCCTCATTGTGAAAAAGTGTTTGCAAACTATGGCACCCGATGGCACCATATATCTGCCATTCACAAGAAGGTTAAATACACGTGTGCATGCGGAAAGGACTACAGCTATCGCTACAACCTGCTCACACATCAGAGGTCTTGTCAGCTCTTTACAACATACCCACAGTGATAACCGATTTGATGCCGCATATGAAATACACATGTCGTGTTGCCTCGAATGCAGTGAATCCAAGATGATTTCTTTGTGCTTTCAGGACTAGGCTTTCACGGAAGTGTTGAGGGTCATTTGGATGGTGTTCCTGTGTCGGCATCGAGAACGTACCCTTGCGACCAGTGTTCCAAGGTCTTCCTCAGTCATGGCTCAAGGTGGAATCATACTACAGCCGTTCATGACAAGAAGACGTTTCAATGTGTTTGTGGGCGAATCTTCAGCTACAAACATAATATGTCGGCACATCAAAGACACCATTGTCGAGTATTCAGATCTATGAATAATTGTCTGAATAATTGATTTGTGCAATATTTGTCTGTAGTTTGGCTCTCAGCAACTATAAGCAAATCATTTTATTTACGAACTATACTTTCATTAGACTGGTTCCAATGGAATCATTTGCTAATCAGGTTTCTTAGAAACCATGGGTTAACATGATTTCTGAACATCACTGACATTGTCATCTTGTGCCCTACAGTGATTTCCACTTTTAAATGTGAACTTTGTTGATAACATTTCCATCAAAACCACTATTGGTAAAAATGTACATCCAAGTGATAACATTTCTGACTTGGCCATCTGCCTGAAAACATGGCCTAAAAGTTGCCGAGAATTGATGAAAGAAAGTGAAATTAGATGTTCTTCGGGTAGAGAATGCAGATTTGTGTGCCAGACTTCATGGATGTATTGCCATGCACAAGCATTGGTGCAAAGTTATCCTACCATTTACTTCACCAATTTTGCCTGATGACTATTTTGAATTTAGTGCCTATCAGTGTACACGGGTTAGAGCTTTTTCTCGAGAACAACTATTGCATGTTATTAAAATTCCTTTAGACATTCTTTCAATACCAACTATATTTTTGTTTGACCATTTATCTAATTGGTGCATTCGGCATTTGCAACGAGTTGTGATGCAGTAATCATACGTAAAACTTATACATATTGATTTGGTGAACTACTGAACTTCAGTTGTAGCATTTTTATTCATTTACTGAATATTTTGCCAATTTTTTTAAATGTTTAGTATGATTGCTGTGCAAAATGAGTATTGCATTATATACAAATTAATCTCATATTTTGTAATGTAGTCCTTATCCTTTTGTTTTTAAATCTATGATTATTTCACACACAATGACGCGAGTTGCAATCTGTATACACATTAATAAGGCAAATAGTACTGCTTAAATATGCCTAGGAATCTAGGATATATGTACACGTATATTGTAAAGTGCTTGTACTACACACTGAGGATATTCAGAATACAAAATTAACATAATGTGTCAGAAATGGTTCTAGCCCCTAGTGTTGCAGTAAACATGCAAGTACTGGGTAGTACTGATGAATCGAGGAAAATTACTGCAGCGATTGCTAAACCTGTCATAACCGTGTCTGAAAGTTAACTTCTAAAGATACTGGTGCAATGTACCAAGAACAAATTTGAAAATGAGACATTTGGCTTCAAATTATCATCTTCTACTTTCCAGTAGTTTTGAAATTCAACCACAAGACTAGATTGAGGTTTTCCTATTGTTGTTTATGCACAAGTACAGAAGATCATAAAGAAGAATGGATATCAATGTAATTGGTCAACAGTTATGTACCCAGGAACACCAACTTACGATTACATGGTCTATCAATAATTTCCAAAAAGTTATGGCTATGTTTGAGTGATTGCTACGCTGGGTCCTACACGATTCTATGATTGCAATTGATTTATAGCCTTGGTCTACTAGATACAAAACAACATGTTTATCAACCAGATATACAGCAATATTTGATATATGCAGTCATCATTATGCAATACTTATATAAGATACACAGAACTGGAAATAGTAAAAAAAGTTGGTAAACTGCTCTTACTGCTTTCAGATAGAGGCGGAGCTACAGTAGGTCATCGCGATGCCGTAAACAGGCAATGGGTACCATGCACTCAAGGTCTTGGTTGGCGGAAATCGAACAAATGTCGCTGTCTCCACTGTGAGAAAACATTCGCAAGCCGTGGTGCTCTTTGGAATCACATTCATGCAGTGCACAAGAAAAGAAGCTATGAATGTGTGTGTGGGAAAGTGTATCCCTACAGCCACAATCTGACCAGACATCAAAGGAACTGTGCCATTGTACTTGCAGCAGTAAATACTCTGTAGTGAGGGTACCATCATTGCTCCTCTTGCCCGATCATCAATGCTTTTTTTATATAGAATCAGGGCTTTACATTAACCTTTTGAGGTCCCTGTGCCTTATTTTACATGAAGCTGTAGGTAAAAGGCTTGTTAATCTGGGCTAATTCACATGTCCGCCTGTGGATCATACCTGTCCCGACCAGGTGGATAATCCTCACTGTTGAACCCTGGGATATTTAGTTGATGCTATACAAACTATTCAAATTAATTTTGGGACACTGAGTGATAAACATATGTTCCATGAACACTTTGTGTACTGGTGTGGTTGTTTATATTTCTACACAATATATGAAATAAAGGGTTTACAGTATCGAAATATACAATTTATACTTATAATTATTATTCTTTCTACAGTTTACAAGAAGGTTAAATACACGTGTGCATGCGGAAAGGACTACAGCTATCACTACAACCTGCTCACACATCTTTACAACATACCCACAGTGATAGCTGATTTGATGACGCATATGAAATACACATGTCGTGTTGCCTCGAATGCAGTGAATCCAAGATGATTTCTTTGTGCTTTCATGACTAGGTTTTCACGGAAGTGTCGAGGGTAATTTGGATGGTGTTCCTGTGTTGGCATCGAGAACGTACGCTTGCAACCAGTGTTCCAAGGTCTTCCTCAGTCATGGCTCAAGGTGGAATTATACTACAGCCGTTCATGACAAGAAGTCGTTTCAATGTGTTTGTGGGCGAATCTTCAGCTATAAACATAATATGTCAGGACATTGTCGAGTATTCAGATCTATGAATCGTTGATTTGTGCAATTAAAAATGCAATATTTGCCTGTAGTTCGGCTCTCAGCAAATATAGGCAAATCATTTTATTTACGATCTATATGTTCATTAGACTGGTTCCAATGGAATACCATTTGCTGTCAGGTTTCTTAGAAACCATGGGTTAACATGATTTCTGAACATCACTGACATTTTCATCTTGTGCCCTACAGTGATTTCTGCTTTTAAATGTGAACCTTTGTTGGTGACATTTCCATCAAAACCACTATTGGCAAAAATGTACATCCAAGTGATAACATTTCATGAAAACATTTATGGCCTAAAAGTTGCCGAGAATTGTTGAAAGAAAGTTAAATTAGATGTTCTTTGGGTAGAGAATGCAGATTTGTGTGCCAGACTTCATGGATGTATTGCCATGCACAAGCATTGGTGCAAAGTTATCCTACCATTTACTTCACCAATTTTGCCTGATGACTATTTTGAATTTAGTGCCTATCAGTGTACACGGGTTAGAGCTTTTTCTCGAGAACAACTATTGCATGTTATTAAAATTCCTTTAGACATTCTTTCAATACCAACTATATTTTTGTTTGACCATTTATCTAATTGGTGCATTCGGCATTTGCAACGAGTTGTGATGCAGTAATCATACGTAAAACTTATACATATTGATTTGGTGAACTACTGAACTTCAGTTGTAGCATTTTTATTCATTTACTGAATATTTTGCCAATTTTTTTAAATGTTTAGTATGATTGCTGTGCAAAATGAGTATTGCATTATATACAAATTAATCTCATATTTTGTAATGTAGTCCTTATCCTTTTGTTTTTAAATCTATGATTATTTCACACACAATGACGCGAGTTGCAATCTGTATACACATTAATAAGGCAAATAGTACTGCTTAAATATGCCTAGGAATCTAGGATATATGTACACGTATATTGTAAAGTGCTTGTACTACACACTGAGGATATTCAGAATACAAAATTAACATAATGTGTCAGAAATGGTTCTAGCCCCTAGTGTTGCAGTAAACATGCAAGTACTGGGTAGTACTGATGAATCGAGGAAAATTACTGCAGCGATTGCTAAACCTGTCATAACCGTGTCTGAAAGTTAACTTCTAAAGATACTGGTGCAATGTACCAAGAACAAATTTGAAAATGAGACATTTGGCTTCAAATTATCATCTTCTACTTTCCAGTAGTTTTGAAATTCAACCACAAGACTAGATTGAGGTTTTCCTATTGTTGTTTATGCACAAGTACAGAAGATCATAAAGAAGAATGGATATCAATGTAATTGGTCAACAGTTATGTACCCAGGAACACCAACTTACGATTACATGGTCTATCAATAATTTCCAAAAAGTTATGGCTATGTTTGAGTGATTGCTACGCTGGGTCCTACACGATTCTATGATTGCAATTGATTTATAGCCTTGGTCTACTAGATACAAAACAACATGTTTATCAACCAGATATACAGCAATATTTGATATATGCAGTCATCATTATGCAATACTTATATAAGATACACAGAACTGGAAATAGTAAAAAAAGTTGGTAAACTGCTCTTACTGCTTTCAGATAGAGGCGGAGCTACAGTAGGTCATCGCGATGCCGTAAACAGGCAATGGGTACCATGCACTCAAGGTCTTGGTTGGCGGAAATCGAACAAATGTCGCTGTCTCCACTGTGAGAAAACATTCGCAAGCCGTGGTGCTCTTTGGAATCACATTCATGCAGTGCACAAGAAAAGAAGCTATGAATGTGTGTGTGGGAAAGTGTATCCCTACAGCCACAATCTGACCAGACATCAAAGGAACTGTGCCATTGTACTTGCAGCAGTAAATACTCTGTAGTGAGGGTACCATCATTGCTCCTCTTGCCCGATCATCAATGCTTTTTTTATATAGAATCAGGGCTTTACATTAACCTTTTGAGGTCCCTGTGCCTTATTTTACATGAAGCTGTAGGTAAAAGGCTTGTTAATCTGGGCTAATTCACATGTCCGCCTGTGGATCATACCTGTCCCGACCAGGTGGATAATCCTCACTGTTGAACCCTGGGATATTTAGTTGATGCTATACAAACTATTCAAATTAATTTTGGGACACTGAGTGATAAACATATGTTCCATGAACACTTTGTGTACTGGTGTGGTTGTTTATATTTCTACACAATATATGAAATAAAGGGTTTACTTTATCGAAATATACAATTTGTACTTGTAATTATTATACTTTCTACAGTTTTATAATTCACAACACACTAAACTTATTACTCGAGCCATAAACTGACAAGCCATAATATAAACAAAATATAGTTTTCAAAGAATAACGAGAAAACCCACAATATTCTTGCATGTATTTGGGAGAACATTCAAGCATGTTACTGTTTTTATCAAATACATTAAAGAATCACAATGTCCTGTTAGGATTCAGAATGAGGTGCACACACCCCAGTTATGTTATCTTTGCTTTGTTACAACTTGTTACAGTCTGCCAAGTAATTGTTGTAATAGTTCAGTCCATTTTATGTCTTAGTTTTGATGAATCTGATGTTGGTCATACTTAGGTCTTGGGTGTGGTAATATAAGGGTTTTTATGTTGAGTGTCTTATGGAATAATGACAGTTATACTGGCTTTGTATGACGATGATAACAGTAACAGTTGCATGCTTTGTATGTTATGACAATCACGTCAAGTTTGCAAGATCTCTTGCTAAACTCGCAGAGTGAAAGCTTTTTGGTCGTTTTGAAAGCAGTCCCACACAAGACATTCAGAGCTATATTCTTTCAACTCAACTTTTGTTGTTTGCAGGGTTACCATATATGACGGGCGACTTCCAAAACCCTCCAAGACTTCACGAATACCACACATTGACCAATCATCATGAAAGGTTTCTCAGAGCGAGGAATTCTGTTAGTTCAGGAAGCTTTATCTGTACTGTATGTGGACGTGCATTCTCTAGTCATGGGGCTAGGTGGAATCACATCAAGGCTATTCATGAACAAGTTCCATTTGTGTGTGTCTGTGGGAAGTCGTACACATACTGCCATGCCCTGTCCAGACACAGAAGAAAATGTGGGGAGTATCTTGGAGAAAAGCAAGCGTCAAAAGAATTGCTAAATTGACTCTTTGTACCCGTTTCAGTCGTTATGTAACTTGGACGATTTGTGATTGGATGGACATGCATTGTTTTGTGTAAGTGAATGAATGGTATAGTGTTTTATGTCGCAGCGGGAATATTTCACCCATACATGACAACTTTTGGAGGTGTATGTTGGTGAACATGAATAATGAACTTTCGAGGCTCATGATGTATCATGCACTTCTGAGGTTTTATTATGTCTCAATAGTTGCATTTCTATGACAAGTTTTCTACAAATACAATACCTTTATTTGGAGTATTGGACATTTTAGTAATACAAATAGAGCAAACGAAGGATACACTCTTCATATGCCTAGAGATATGTAATATTCAAATCGTGGAATGTGAAACTAAACCATATTAAAGTACTGTAATGACCTTAGTGTCTTTGTTACTTTCAGGCCTTGGTGGGCAGATAGAACCTCTCAATCGGGACAGAAATTCCACTTGCTTACTCGACGATCTACCACATAGTTCAGAAGGGCGAGGTCATGTAGGGAACTCTCAGCTTCAGGACACTGCAGGAAGCTTTGTACTTTCATCCAATCGGTGGTCATCGATGGTTGATCAGTCGGGTGAAAAACATACATATTCGTACCCGTGTTCCAAATGTGACCGCATTTTCCCGAATTCTGCTGGTAGGAAGTATCATGTGGAGACTGTCCATGATCAGTTGGTTTTCTTCTGTTCGTGTGGCAAGACATACAAGTACAGATCCAGCCTGCAGAAACATCTGAGGAAAAGCTTACCTTGTGCTGCTTCATTGAACTATAATGCATCAGGACGGCCAGAGTTTTAAGTCAGAAAACTGCAGTGCTGCTTTATATTCAGAATAGTGTGGAAAACTGTGTTGACGTTATTTGACTTTAAGAAACCCATAGATTTGAATTGATTCCAATCATGTCATTGGTGTAGATGATTCTCATGAAGCAAATATAGTTTGATATCTCAGTCTCAACTAGTAATATGTAAAATGCCATTATCAGAATGCATATTTCCTCGCCCCAAATTGTAAGAAATTTTGTTTCTGTTCCTCGATTTTATCCATACCCAGGGAAATTGTGAAAATTGTCAAGTTCCAGCAATAATTGTGTTGTTTGATTGAAAATTACCCATGGTTTCAAGTCGTGTAATATTGATTCATTTAAATTTCAATACATGAATCTTGTATACTGTGAAATGTTTAAATAAAACATTTTTGATTAATTATTACTTTGTATGTTAATTATACTAAATTTTGGATTGAATCATTTCTAATGGAGGTGTGATCTAAGACTAGATAACACAATTGACTTTTCACAAGGGTAACAGCCTTAGAAAACAAAGCTAATGTATGTTTTATCAGGGGCTACTGTTAGTCTTTATCTTTACCGGCTCATCAAAGTGTTACTGCATGTTGTAAAAGGGATTTAATGTCACGATGATCTCTTTTGCATGATAACAAGAAGCGTTTGTATAGTTTAGCCAGTTTTCTTGTTGTTTTCAGGTTGTGGTTTTCCTGGCATCTCCAGCGAGCCTTTTGGACAGAACATTAGGAGATTGCAACTTCCTTCAGAATATTTTGGATTATCGTCTCCAAATTTGGGCCCAGGTGTACTCGAATACTTAGGAACACATGCTCTGGGTGGACTTTCTCGGAAAGTCTGGCAATGTGACATTTGTAATAAGATGTTCACAAATGTTGATTCCCGAAGGATTCATATGGAATCTGTACATGAAAATGCCACTTTTGCATGTGTTTGTGGTAAAATCTATAAATATCGCAGTGCTCTATCCAGACATCGGAAGTTTTGTGACAAACTTTCTACCTGAAATATATGATTTGAACTACATTGAGGGACATTATGATGTTTACTTGATCACTGGGTGTTTATCATGTTGTTCATATGTCAGAAGCAGCCTTTGTCTTCTCAATTAAACTTGAAATAAATTACCTGAACACACTGCCTGAGGAAAGTTATTTCTATTTTTCCAGTTGAACATGTGACCCCAAACCACAATACATTTGTTCATACAATATGCTTGCATGACTTGTTGTTTCAAATTTTCTACTCGTAATAATCGCCATCGAAAGCTGTTCTTCCTAGCACTTGCTTTTGTTGCTTTCAGGTAATCCTGGAGCAACAAATAAAACTTCTGGGCAGCATTCGAACCTGCTAAAGCTTCGTACAAATCAGCCTGATGGCCACCATTGGCCAAGGCAGGTGTTCCCAGAAATTCTCGATTTCTTTCGGTCAAGCGAAACTGGAAAGAAACTGTTCACATGCCACATTTGCAATAAAATGTTCACCAATCAGGATTCCCGAAGAGTTCACCACAAGTCTGTCCATGAGAGCACCACCTTTGCCTGTGTCTGTGGCAGAGTCTACAAGTACAGCAGCTCTCTCTGCTGGCATAGAAGGAGGTGTGAACAGGCTGCAGCTCAAGACGGATAGCGATGCATAGTGGCTAACGTGTCTTGTCTGGTGTGCCTGAAAGTCGGGTTTAGATTTTTCGATG
Organism: Lepetodrilus ovalis; assembly: GCA_032361185.1. Taxonomy (NCBI): domain Eukaryota; kingdom Metazoa; phylum Mollusca; class Gastropoda; order Lepetellida; family Lepetodrilidae; genus Lepetodrilus; species Lepetodrilus ovalis. Next base: position 18,394 of record JAUTBQ010147392.1, on the reverse strand, counting down.
AAGACAGTGATGTGGAGTTGTTCTATAGTTTTCTTTGGACTGTTCTGTCATATTTTACTCTTTTGACTGTTCTATCAAATTAATCAACAGGTTCTATGAAGTTAATCAACAAACGTTTATACATGTGGAACTCCAAACAAACAGTTGATTCATGAACTCGAGGACTATGGTATCTATTGTGGATGTGCTGTAGTAGGATTAATAGAGGAGTGGATTCATGAACTGATCTGGAAGCTTGCCATGTAGTCTTGTTTTATTAGAGCTTTACACATTTACAACTGATAGTTTTCATGATGGAACTTTGTTGCTTTCAGGCCATGCAGACTCTGGTTACCATGGTTACAGGACGGATGGAAAGCTCGTTGTTTCAAGAGGTGCAAGTTATCTGCCGCTAGGCAAACGGCATGAGGAATATTGTCCTATGCCAAACATTGCAATGCATTCCTACGACGTTGGACATAGACAGATGCATCGAACTGATGGGAATTTGTCGAGTGGAACATTAAATACGTATTCATGTGATATATGTGGAAAGTTGTTCTCGGACCAGTGGGTCAGGAATCGGCACAGACGGTCAATACATGAACAGGTCACTTACCCGTGTGTGTGCGGGAAGGTATATAAATATCAATGCACGCTGCATCAACATGTTAAGAACTGTCCAGCGGCAACAATAACTGGCTATTAAATGGAATGTTGACCTTTGAGATTTTAACATGTGTGTACATCAGTTGAAATGGACCTCTAGTTTTGGAAATTGCTATTAAAAGTCTAAAGATTTATTTTTGCTTTTTGGTAAGCATTAGGCATTTTAACATTGTCTAGAGGACTCTTGTCAATTAAAACTGTCGTATGAATAAGAATATGCTGTAGCATTTCAGTGTATTCATGGTAGTGTGGCTCAATTCATATTTAATGTAATCAATTCCAATGGAACCAGATCATTTTAGTTGTTGCCTGGAATTGTGTTATCAACATTAGAAAAAAATGTTTTTCTGCATTATGAATGTTCACAATGTTTCAGTTACATTTACGTAACGTATTGCATTTCCATTTGTTCACAGGTTTTCTTTCATTTTCCTACTGAAATAAAATATTTGTCATACTATGAGTATTATTCTTTAATAACTGAAATCTTGCTGGGATGGATTCTGTAATATAACTAATGTCTGTGGCGTGTTAGATAAACTTAGTTGTTTCTTGGTTTCAGGTTATGGACATTTGAGAGGGTCGGCGGTGTCTCAGCAGAGGAACATTGTTGATCTGGGAGGACTGTTCTCGTCAAGCTTGATGGTTAAATTTGATAACGTATGTCTTGACAAGGTTCCAATGCGACAGAAGCCTGCTATCCATCCCTGTGATGTGTGTGGCAAACTATTCACTGAGGTGCGCTATGCCGAGAGACATAGGAAGGCTGTGCACGACAAGCTGCTGCACTGCTGCGATTGTGGCAAGGTGTATTCCTACGACACGGGACTACAGAGGCATCAGAGAACTTGTCCTGTGTTTCTTGCCCATAACCCACCACCAGACTTGCCAACCATCATGTCATAACTTTTAAGTGAAACTTGCAAAACATAAGTGTATGTTGAACAGTAATTTCATAAGATACAACTCGTGATATCCATAAAACAAAGTTAAAAATATGACAGATGTTTTCTTTCTTTGCCTTTGTACTTTCTTTGGTATATTAACAGTTGTGTTGGAGTACAGAGAAATGAGAAAAAGTTTGGGTTTTACATCAGAGGCAATGCTTTTCATAGGACAGCATGACAATTCTGTGATCGCAGCAATCTGGCATAATGTTTGATCTACAGCTACCTGCTATTTACAGTTTGATAGGTCTTGCTTTCATTGTAAATCTACGAGTGTTGGGAGTGGATTCTATTTGTGTCAACTGCTTTGGTGGTCATGAATGTCTCTTGAAACTGATGTCTTTATGTGATAGAGTGATGGAGTTTGGGAGAAATATTATCCTTGTTTCTCTTATGTAGATCTGATCACTGACAGATAGCCATTGTTTCAAGTGCAACATCCCCATTGTACTTGTGAATGAATGTGATTTCTATGAAGAAACACAAATTGATACAGTTGATATTTGGAGCATCACACTATCCCAACATCAACATGTGAATATGCTACTTGTGTTCAATATACAATATATTCCTATTCAAAACTTGATTCAGTTGTTTTCATTTTCATCCTAATGTTGAGTCAAGTTATATTTTTATTTCATTATTGGGTGTTTACATGTTGTGCTGTCTCAGATTGAAGTTTTGTTGGCAATTTCCCTCTATCAACTAGATGGCTATTCTCTTACTTTCAGGTCAAGGCAGTTTTGGTTCCACTTTGGCTGGCTGTTCTTTTGAAGAGATTAACACTGACAGGGACCGTAGAGCTGGAGTGTTCAAGCAGTATCAAGACTGGTCTCAGTATTCTAGTCGAGCTTACACTAAAAACACACCATCCTTGAACACAGCTGACGGCAAACCTGTGTTTCCTTGTGCTATCTGTGGGAAGGAGTTTTCTAGGCCGGACTACAGACGCCAACACAAGGAATCTATCCACGATAAGAGAACTTCAAACTGCATCTGTGGAAAAGTCTATACATTCACACAAAACTTGCAAAGACACCAGAAAACATGTCGGATATACTTGCAAGCTCTTAGTCAGGAATTGTGCCATCAGTGAGATTCTAGTAAAATTGTCTTCACCATAGAATGTTCCTTTTTATTCTATCATAATAATAATAATAATATAATAATAATAAGGTTATTTATCATGTGCCCGTTACACCTCCTAAGGCATGCACAAACTGCCACATTATTATTATTATTATTATTATCCCCGGTCAATGCATCAATGTACACTAGGTGTATACAACCCAAGCTGCCATTTCCAGTGCTACAATAGTCTCAAATGGATGAAAAATTCCTGCAGCAACTCCATAATCACTCACACCAGTACTACAAGGTTATTCGCATGAACATATCCTACCGGGTACCCATTATCTGCTGGGTGAACAGGTATTTTCGAACTAAGCCGACACCATAAGTGTTTCAGCTTGTGTCTCAGTGTGGGTCAGTAGCAAAATCTAGACACTCTCGGGTTCTCGGTCACCCATCCACATATTGGTCTCCGTGCAGTGCATGGTACCATGAACCACCGTATTCATTAATTCATGATTGGCAGGTTCACACTGTGGCTGTGTCCTTCTCAATAGATATGAAACCATCGTTCCTAGTTTCCTAGTAACACGTATTTGCTTGCTTATGAATACATAACTTCCTTTCAACCAGTAGCTGTGATAACTGGATGTCAATATGCATGAAAAGCATTCTTTGAAATAAAATATTAAATTAGTTTAATGTCATTCGTTGGTATCTCTGAATACTCTGAATCTATTTGGATTGGAGCAACATATGCAACCCAGATGAGAACTACACTGTAACTTTCAATAATATATATCAAGTGATGAGTACAAAAACAATGTCCTAAGTCCACTTTCGGAGTAAAAAAAATCGATTTTACAATTGTCAGTTTTATGATAAATTATCACTGGCATTTTGTAATTTTGTATGAAAGGTGGGCTTGGCACCTTGTTGCACTCGACTCTTGATATATGGCTTGGAACAACAAATGCAACCAAGGGAATACCACACATGTGAATACTGTACATTAAGAATAGATCCATGAATATATGCACATTTCCTCAATGTATACCTACATTCGTTGGAAATTGATCTTGCTCATGCAAATACTCGTGATACATTTTGCTGACATTGTAGAAAAACTACTGCTAATTTGCCAATTAAGTTGAACATGTGGATGTGATATGAAATGGCAACACTATGAATCGGTTTGACTGTTCTGGTTAGGATAGGATATCTGATTCGAACAATGCAGTCATGGTAGATCATTGTCCTGACTCCAGTAGTGCAATCCTTGTTTTATCAGTGTAGATTTAATGCTCACAGGTTCACATCACATGTGTTGCAGTTTTCCTCCTATATGTGCAATATAACCTCGAAAAGCAGCACAAAAGTCTGATAAAAAACAACAACATCCAAGACACCTCGTTTAAACAGAATGTCTTCCTGTAAATGTACAATTTCAAATGAAACATTTTATTGCACAAACCAGGCATAATTTGTCTATAGATCTATGGAAATTTGGGGACCTGTATTTAGTTTTTTGCTGAAAACACAATTGTTGATTGCTGTGCCTGACAAACATGCAGTCCATACTAGAAAACCAACACGATCAGTATGCTATCAAAATTATTTGTCATTGTTTTGTAGATCACACAAAATATTTCATTTGCTCGAAAAACTAACATCATAGACGCTTAAGTTGATGAAATACTAACATGTGTCGACTAAAGCCCACAAACTGAAGCCAGGCTGTTTTACCTCTTTCAGAGATCTGTGGTAGTTCGGGTGGCCATGTGAGGACAGCGGGAACCTTAGTTGCCTTGTCACAGCAGATATCTGGGGAGGCCACAACACAGGAAGTTTACGATCTACCAGAAATCATAGGCTATGAGCTCACTGATCCAAGAAGACTTGTTTTGCAAAACAAACCACACTTTCCCTGTGAAATATGTGGCAAAGTGTTCAGTGAGGCCAGATACTATCAACGCCATAAAGAAGCTGTGCATCAAAACCTGCCTTGTCTTTGTGTATGTGGCAAGTCGTATGTTTACGCTAGAGGACTGTCCAGACACCAGAAAGAGTGCCCTTTATTTCAGGCGGCGAAACATGTAAAATCTTAGTAGTGTGGAGAATTATTATCGACTGTCCAGCAGACATGACTTGAAATTAATAAATACTTCTTGTGGAAGGATGCATTGCTTTGGTTTCGCTTTGGGAAGTTTTTTAACAGATCCATGTTCCAAAGAGTAACACATTGAAGCAACATATAATATATATTTACTCTTGTGCTCCTGTGACAAACTGTTTGTGTTACAAAAGGCGTATAGCGAAACAATCGCAGTGTCTTACCCAAATGCAAAGGTCGTGTTTATTCATAGATCCGAATTGATTTAGTAACCAAGTTCAGGCTTGTTCAATATTGAAACTAAATGATCATCAGTTCTTTGTACACACAACACACACACACACCCACCCACACACACCCCCACCCACACCCAAACTTACCACTGGTCTGTTGTTCATGAACAGCTTTGATGAATAATAAAAAATATAAACATTTTAATAGCTGTTCTTTCCGTCTGCTGCTGAGCATTTGTTGCTTCCAGGCAGTGGTGATGTCTTTCATTGGATGTATGGAGGTAGACACCCAAGAACAGCCTCCAGATCCCTGCTCCTGCTGTGCTGCGAAACAGCAACAGCTCCTGGTCCAACTCGGGCAGATCTAGCCGTGCTGCCGTCTCCTGCAACATTTATGGCAAAACATTCACCAGAGGCAGCAGTGAAAGGCGTCATCGAAAAGCCGTTCACGATCAGATCATATTCACCTGTGTCTGTGGGAAGGTGTACTACTATCACTCAGACCTGGCCAGACACCATAAAACCACCATCCTGTGCAAATTCAATTATGTCGCAAGGCCTGCATAGTAGCAATAATACCAGTATAAAACTGTTTATAAATACACTATGGATTGCAGAAATGCCTACCATACTACCAGCATACAGTTCACATTCTTTATAAGGACATTTTGGTTAAATTTGTTTGGACTACTAATATGTGTTCCACTTTATTTAGTGTTTGTGTTCATTGGAATTTTTCTGGCTTCCTAAAATAATTCAGTCTAGAGTTTTTCTGGCTTCCTAATTTATAAATTCAAAATAGAATAAATTAAACGTTATTGACAAATTAAAATAAAATCAATATTAATATTAACAGTTAAACTTTTTATTTTGTCTGTAATGTGAGATTATACACTCTGCCTCAAGTTTCTGTATTAAACAAAATACAGATAGATACAATGTGGGACCTCAATTGCCACTGGCTTGGAATATGTGATGTGGACATGTGACACCAATAAGAACTGCTACACAAAGAACTATAGAGTTAATGTGGCATATTCCATCCACTTTGGCGCAGTGCTATATGGGAACATTATGTAACCAGTTTGCAAATGTTGTTCTGTGAATGGCAAGTATTTAGGGTACCTTTCAGGATAGATGCACACTTTGTTTATTGCCAATGGTTGCTTTGTGAACAAAGGGTGGTTATATGTTACTCGAAAACAATATCACCTGTGTAAATACAACTAGCATGTACTGCTATAACTTTCAATTGTCAGAATTTCTTGTGGGACTACAGCAATATTTTTCATTATGGATAAATCTGGGTCCAGTTGCACGACACACTTGTAGTGCTACAATAGTTGCAAGTCCATTTGCAGAGTCTTCTAAAATTGGAATTGGGTTGCACGAAGCCCTTGTAGACTATCGGATTACGGTAAGGCAGCACTACAACTATTGTAACAGCAGCTGTGTAAGTCCCTACAACTATCATGCAACTTGACCCTGATCAGTATGTTACCTTTCATGTTCTTGGAAATTATTGAAAGAAATGTACCCAGTATCCCAGTTAATTGGTTGACTATCAAATTGGTGTAAACAAAATATTGGGAAAATACCTGGCTCTGAGATGTAGTTTAATGCCCAAGGCCAAGGGGTCAGACTTTCCATGGTGGTTGGAATATGCCACATTTACTCTAAGGTACCACTAATACCAAGTTTCATCCATTATGTTCTTGAGGGGAATAGTTGGCCTTGACTGAAGAATTTGTGGTGGACTGGACTGAATCTATGCTAAATTGTCCTTGGTAACAATTGGTAGGTTCATCCAGATTTATTTATCCAAGTGAGTTGCACATACACAATACCAAAAAGAAGATACCTGTTAAGATCCCATGTAGTCAGATGATGAAGTGTCCCTCTTCACGTGAAATATCCCTCTTCATGTGACTTGAGTCACTCAATTGTGACATGTTCTACAATGATCTGTTTCCCGTTCTTCCAGTGATGCCCTGCCAGGGTGATCATCATGTCTTGTGTTTTAATGTCGTTCATTCCATATCTCGATTTCTCATGCTTGTGTGCAATCCCAAGCTCTAGAAGCAGAAAAAAACGAAAATGACACCCTAACTTTTGTTACTTGCAGGAAGTGGACAATTCCAGAACAATCCTGAACAGATGCAAAACTTCACAGAACAGATTTACAGTACTCCTTCTCAGAAGATGCACAGACCTCTTCAGCATCTTGGGGACTTGTCTCGGGATCTGTATCAGAATATGCAAAAGAATCGAGTGCATGCCATTCCTTCTAACAGTCGACCTAATGCTCCAGATGTTAGGAAGCCGCGCAAGAGATTACCCAAGTACCCGTGTGAGGTGTGTGGCAAGGTGTTCACAGAACTGCGAGGGATGAAGCGACATAAGGACGCCACCCACGACAATGTCACATACCAGTGTCTCTGTGGACGCGTGTACAAGTACCTTGGCGACCTCCAAAGACACAAGAAGACCTGTTCTGTCATGAATTTCTGTCCGTTAGGATCATAATGCTGGTCAACCGTCATCGGAAATGAGTGAAAGAGTACCACAGCAACATTAAACTCCATAATTGCTCACTGAGTTGCTCATATTACTGAGTTGGAAGGATTGACATGTTCTTTTTTTCATCTCAAACTCTCGGAAGCCTAATGGGTTTGTCATGAATGAGTGCGTACTGATCCATAACAACATTGCACATCGAGCATGGATATAGCACATATTTAGTGACCTTGTTATTATGAAGCTGTAAACGAGATATAAAATAAAAACATCCAGAATATGTTTGATTTTTCTTCTTTCAGGAACTAATGTTGCCCAAATCTCTTCTACTGAATGCCTGGAACAAGATGATGTTAATGATTTCAAATTCAAGATAATTATCAGGAAATGAATAAGCTGTCATTTTAATTGACAGAGCTAAACAATATACTATAATCGAAAACTTGTCATTACCTATTTTTATGATAAACAAAATAGAACATTGTGATATTTTTTCTTGCAGCAGACAAGAATACTGTTGTAACCATCTTTACAATGGTGACACATACGGTAGTGACATGATGACCTCAAGAGCATAGTTCACACAATACAATGTCCAGAACCAGTTTATAATGAAGTCCATTGTATGATTTTTTTTTTATTTCTTTACCATCTTAGCCATCAACACATAGTATCATTTGAGAAGAATGGTTTTTGATGATAGCAACAAGTTGGAATGGTGTAGCTTACTCATTCCGCGCAATTCCGTGAAAATAGAAAACCTGGATTCTGCAGTATTTCAGTGCTGTCACATTGCTCTGGGTGGGGAAACTCGTAGTAAGATTTGCAAGTACAGTGTCCCCTCGATATAACGCTGATTTTGGGGGTCCATGACATCCCCCCCCCCACCCCCGTGTATATTGATATGATACGCGATATTGATATGATGTACTATGGCAATACAGATATTATCCTTATTCTGTCAGCACCAGCCGGTTCCTGCAGGTTTACTGCAATATTCAATGCTATGGATGTTGCGGGTTTCCTCATGCCCTAAACTGACAAGACATGATAGTGAAAGATTCTAGAAAGCGACTAAGCCCCTCTAAGAAAGAAATGTAATCTAACTTATTCCCAGCTAAAGGAATTTCAGTGCCAACATACAGATGGTGCAGACTCGAACCATACTTTTTCATCTTCCTCCCTACCATGAGGACTAGGTATAGTCGGAGTCGTTTCTGATGACTGACAACCAGTGATGCATAAATGGAGATGCAGCATGCTTGCTAATCAAGGTCATGTTTAATGAAAATCCATACAGCATGATTTGAAAATGGAACTATGCACTTTGAAAAAAATTATTCCAATGAACGTAAACCATGTAAATAATCTAGACCATAGTTCGAGAACATTATAGCGCTGTTGTTAGTAGTGCTTGCAAAGGTAGCTATGAATGACTACATAATGACGTTTTCATGTTACTTCACAATAGGAGATTGCAAGCTGTTGGTCGATGCTTAACACATTTAGATGTTTTACCACTTTTTGTCACTGGATTTTGAATGAAGTGTCAACTTGTGTCTCGTTTTAGTTACAGTATAGCATTAGTAACTAGCCAGGGGGTAAATGTGTAATAACACTTAAAGGGAATGATGACATAATGGACTAGTCTGGGTGAAGGGTGAAGAGGACCCATTACATGTCACATGCCTTCATATTTCCTAGAAGATGCATCATACTTATTGTCAAGATGGATGTTGGGCAATGGATGGATGATAGGAAATGAAACAATAACGCATATTTTCCTGAGGATGGTTTGAGATTAACATTTTACATACATTTTGTTATGAAATTGTCACAGTTAATAATTAAAGAAAGAATTGATTGATACTGAGGTGGCACTTTAATTTATGCATGGTATTTGAGACTGGAATGAGGTTTGTCTGTATTGTGATGATGTTTGGATCCTGCATCATTACATTACACATATTTAATCTGCAGGTTTCACACGTTCCTAGATGCTTACTCTTGTTTATTTTAGATGTAGCAGAAATGTCAGATAAATATGACATCTTGACACCCCCAATCCATTGGAATCTCTTTGTTTTTTTCAGATGGTGGAACCGCACTGACGGTCGATCCAAGCACAGATCAGTCCTGGCAGGGCGATGAATCTGCACAGTGTTCGCAGAAGGGCCTGATCATATTTCCTGAAATGGTCAACTCGTACGCTCGCGTGGTCATGACACAGGAAGCTGAGCCTTCGCAGGGATGCATGTTCGGCATGAACAGAAAGCGATACCAGTGTCTCCTTTGTGACAAGACTTTCCTTGAGCCACAATCGGTGAAAGCTCACAAGAGATCTGTCCACGACAAGCTAGCGTACATATGTGAATGCGGAATGGCGTTCGGTTACACGCAGAGTCTCAAGAGGCACAAGAAATTGAGATGCTTGCTGCTGTCCAGAAAGCCAACACTGTAGTGAAGTCCTTGCAAGAGGCCAGTACTGGTAATCTCCGTAGACGTTGGTTACACAAAGAGCATTGCTGGAATGGGGAATGAACTGTTGTAAATTTGACTACCATGACCTGAGCTTATGAGAGAGAAAAATGCAACATTCTATGGAAGCACTTCCTACTGGCTTGGCTGTGTTGAAGCAGATTACCAATCGTATGAATGCCATCAAGATAAATCAAAGAAAGTTGCCAAATATTTCTATAAGCATGAGATGATGATTACCGGTAGTTATTGCAAATAGATTGATGGAGAAATTTGCATGTTTGTTAATTTTTATCTGACCATACCTGATCATATCTGGAAATTGAATTGAATATATTTTTATTTGAAACATTATATATTGTGAATATTGGTTACAAATAATTTTGCTCGGATTGCTGGCAACTGAAGCCAATAAATGTTATGGTTACTGTACATGTATATTGAAAAATATAAAATATATTGGATCTGATGATTTGTGTATAATGAGTTTAGTAAAGGCTCATATGCATGATCAAGTTTTGTTTGACAAATTTGGCTTGAGAAAAAATAGTACCTGTACCTGGAGCTTCTGGACATTTGGAAATTTCTTGTTAAAAGTAATAAAAAGCTATTTTTATACGTCCAAAAAGGCTACTGCCCCTTAGGTACTTAATTTTGTTGAGTATACTTTTACCTATTTGACAAATAGAGCATGTATTACTTACCCTGGCACTTTTATAAGAATGACACATTGCAACTAGCTACTATCATCATACAGGAAATATTACACAACTATAACTGTAAGACAATGGGAATGAAAGCCTTACACTTAGACAGTAAAAAATGGCAGTTAAAATATGTTAACAAAATGAAATGTTAACGCTGAAGAGTTATTTGTAAAATTTTACTAAGATTTATGCTTGTTAAAATTTGACGATTTTCAGTATCTCTTTCAATGCCATGACTGACATTAGGCACTCTTTTAAATTAACCACCAATGTACATATTCCTAGTTTTAAAAAAATACCCATTTCTTTGGTGGTGACTATATGAAAACATTTCCTCATATTTGTCATGAAGTTCAAAATATTTCCATGTATATCATACAACATACGGTAATGGTGAAAATGCAGTCGGAAAATCAATATAATTTGAATAAAGATGAAAATATCAGATAAATAATATACATAATATTAGTCTGTAGCACTGTGTATAATACTAGTACATGTACCTTCTATCAGGATCATCTGTACATGTTCCAATTTCTGTATTTTTCCATATTGGACCAATAAATCCTGTATTTCTTTCTGGTTTGAATATTGCAGAGCTGTTATTATTGATTTATACTCAACAAAATTAATTAAGGACCAGCAGATATTTTGTGGGGAAACTTTCTACCATTTTTTTGAACTGTTCTTCCAATATGTCTTGAAGGATATCTGGCCCCCGTTTCACGAAGGTGTCCTAAATTTCGGAGCTCCTAACTTTATGATCCAGTTTCAGTTTGATGTCGATTTATAAAGGAATAAGTCTTATGACGTCATTGTGCAATGTTTGTTGCCAGGTGATGACTGTTTAGGAGCTCCTAAATAACATTTGGAAATTCTTCTTTGTCAAAATAATATGAAGCTAAATTTATCAGTTGAAAAGGGCTACTGGTCCTCAATTAATTTAGAATATAGACATTATGGAATATTAAATTCATGCCATTATGTTTGCTGCATTTGGTATTATGGATATATGATTAATGCTTTTTTTCTTTTTTTCTTGCTTATTGCAAAACAAACATCTGTTGCAAGTTCTCATATTCTCATATTGGCTTCAGTGATGCGTTTCAAACTGTTCAACAATGGACATATAACTGTAGTCTGTCCAGTAATATGTGCAATTCCTTAACTTTTCAAATTGTACCAAATATGCAACTATTGAATTCATCTATTTTACTCTTACAGAATCTGTATGTAAGAGTAATCTTGGAAATTAAAGGATTCACGTTACATTTTTAGTTTGTGGTCAATGGCCTGATATCTGTTGCAGTTGGCAGTGCATATTTCTGTCATTTCCTATCAAGGGGTTTGAGCTGATTGTATTCAACATGTATTGTATTGTACAACCTTCTACGTGCTGGTGGTAACTGCAGGTGTCCGCCAATGGTTGTGGTGAAGCTAACAAGCCAATGGTTAAGAGTACGACGACAAAGGGATAATTTGTCGCTGGCTCTTAGTTGAAATGGATATTTTTAAGCTATCACTGGATATTTACAACATTAAATTTTAACACCTATAAATATCTGGTATGTGTTCTCAGTCATTCATGGGGATTATTTGGGATGGGTTGGGGGATATTTTTCGATCATAGATAACATTCAAATACTTTGACACTATTCTACATTTTAATTCTATATAGTCATTTGAAGCACTCACAAATCCCAGCGACCGACTCACTGTAACCTCACCCTGTTTTCTTGCTTTCAGATGAGCGAGGTTCAGTCAGTCGGTCTCGGGCATGTGCTAACGCGGACTCGGGACGATCTAAATCCGACTCTTTCACCCGATTTGTCAACTCTCTCGACTCGCCCATGTACGTTAACCCCAACTCCAGCGCCGTCTACAGCTACTCCTCCGGCAAGCCGACGACGGCGGGCTTCCTGGACGGCGGTTTCTCCAGTCATGGCCGGATGGCGTGTCCAATCTGTGGGAAGGAGTTCTCTGGGAGTGGGCCGCTGATGGACCACAAGGCGGCCGTCCACGACAACGTGTCGTACGTGTGCACCTCGTGTGGGAAGAGGTACAAGTACCGCCCAGGGCTGGTGCGACATCACAGACAATGTGTGGTGAAGAACATGCTAGAGGATAGTCGGATGTGAGCCATGGAGTGATCTCCCTTCGCCCTGGTGTGTCAATGAACATGTATCTTGTTGCTGTATCAAAGGGAATTGTGTTGATGCTATTATATCCAGTGATTTCTTAAACTCTCTCTATCAACCTTCACCTTGTGTGTGGAGGGTAGAGCATTATGGAAATTATTATTATTATTATTATTATTATTATTATTATTATTATTATTACTACTATTTTTACTATTATGGTCGAAATATTCCTGCAGCTACATAAAGCATCAAATCAATCAATCACAGGCCCTCCAACTGATGGGAACCGTGTTGTGACTTGGATTAGAAGTATCGACAATACAAAGCAAAGCATAACTGGGATTGAGAACTCCTCATTTACCGGGAACTATGCACAATTATAGGAAATTATGTGCGACTATGGAAAACGATACTTGAAAAAAAACTACAATTATCGAAGCGAGAGCAGAACTATAGAAGACGTATCCAGAAAGAAAATGGCGGCAAATCTACTTCCCTTGTCACGAATGTTGCAACGGTTTAGGTGATTACTAGTATGTATCAGTTGTAGCAGGTTACCCTTCCACCATACACAGATTGTTTATTTATCAATTAAATACTGGTGAATGGCCCCACTCTAACTCACAACTCATTTCAGTAAAAAATAAAAGGTGATGTGGATGTTGTGAAGATATTTCTTGAATGTTTAAATTTTCTGGATGGCATTTATTTGGTGATGACTTGATACAGTTTTCACATGAATCCTCTCTTAGATGGAGTATATAAGCAAATTCTGGGGTATATCTGGTTGTCTAGGAGAAATAAGGTTGAAAATGAGGCATGTCTGCTCTTTCCACAAATGTGGATAAGTGAGTTCTGCTTCATTGACTTGTGGCTATAATATTATTAATAATGTTCTGTTTATGCTATCTACTTAGTGCTGGCAATATGAATCTTTTATTGGTACCTGAATTCCAAAATACAAAAGTAACGTTACATACACAAGACACACATTTCTAATACTGTACTAATATTGCTGTCTTTGCATGTGTCAAGAATTCTACGTATTTACCTCAGTCAAACATAACTGAACCAAGACTGTACTTTTTGTATCTTTCAGATGAGGAAAGTACAGTCAATTTCAGTCAACTACCAATGCATGCATCCCTCTATGGAAGGAAGGTGTCGGGTTGGACACATGGACAAATTCTCCCCGGTTTGGACACGAGTCATCACCCAGTGTTCCAGACGGGCTTTAGTACTCTAGCCAACTTCCCCTGCCCGATGTGCAACAAACGCTTCACCACCAAACGAGCCATGATGGTTCACAAGACGTCCATTCATGAGCACAAGTCCTTTAAGTGTGCATGTGGAAAGCAGTATCGGTACCGGTCGGGATGGGGTTACCACAAGAAGACCTGTTCTTTTCAATCAGAAGAGTTACAAGATCCTTCTACACCCTAAAAATTGTAATTAATGTATTTTGTGTTGAATTTTATCGTGAGGATGTTTGTAAAGAGCCATGCAGAATATACATCATAGTTGTATGGAAAGTAGTAGAACCAAATGCTCAATGACAAGGATATGTCTTTTATAGTTTTAGGCCACATTTACTTGATTTCTTGGTTTATGGAATTTTCTGGGATAATTTTGGCTTGGGCAGTCAAAAATATAAATAAATTTGATTTGATATTTTGGTCTGTCGATTGTGTCCAATATAAACATAATAGTAACTGGAGATCATGAATGGTTGGTTGACAATAAAATAAATATTGATCAATATGATTGTCATTAATTGTTATAAACACCAGCAGGCATACACATAAATTGTTGAGATTTGAATGAACAATTATTTTCAAAGTACTGCTTGTTTTACATATTTGACAGTAAGCAATCAAATTGGCTTTGACTTTGTGTCAACCATTTCCTCCCAGTCTTTGTTTATGTCCAGTTAAGGTTTATATCACTTGTTACTTCAGCATTTGTTACCGTATAATTTTCTAAAAGTGTCTGCGGAATATAATAGAAATAATTTTTATTGGAAAAGATTGGGTTGGCGGATCCATACACCAAGGAATCAAATAACTACAGTATTGCCTTTATGATGATTATGCTTGTTTTTATATCATGTTTTGAACATAGAACTTGTACACCCGGTAAATGATGATGCCTTTGTTAACCCGGTGTATAACACTAATGATTCTTTAGTGAATTGTAACACCATTGATCTTATGAATACCGTACATGTACTCCATGATAGCATTTTTGTGAATTAATTGATTCATTGTTTAAAGGCATACAATCACAGATATTTATGGCCGTTTTTTTACTAGTTCTTAGCTACAACTACAAAGTACATTCACTTGACATACATATAATCATGTTTGTACTTCCAAAAACCTTTCTACCGCTGTACGGTAGGCCAAATTCAATTTCAACAACTTTGAAATACACAGCTATGTTAGATTAAAACATTGGGACTTGCATAATAACATTACAAATAATTATCATCCAAATCGATCTGGGTATTTTGAAATCTAGTAAATTTTTATAATTGTATTTTACGTTATTATATATGTATTTTATGTTAGTCTACCTGTGGGGCTGATGAAAATAGTAGTCTTCAATGCTAATAACTAACGTTTGATTGGTTTAATAGTATATTCATGATATTTCAGGCTAGCATTAACATTTACAAAACTTTCTCTGCTGGCAGTATTTTATCGATAATTAGCAGCGACCAGCAAAGTTTTATCCCTCCCAGAACCCATTAGCAATCATTTTATAAAGATAGACACACGAAAAATACACTTAAACGTAAAACATCATAACGTAAAATACATAACGTAATATACATAATTGTTGTTTTCGAGTCTCCCACTCACTGTTGTAACAATGTTTAAAGGTGAAGGTTAAGTTTCGTCAGCAATATCAAGCTAGGGGTAGTTGTATACCCATGGTGTCTATATTTCCTATAATATATCCACACATAATATTAAATATATATGTATAGAATTATATGATGACAAGCAAACGGTTCAGCACTATTATATAGTAGCATATGTCGCCTCTCGATAGCAGACCCATTGGCTGTTTTCGATTCAAGAGAGTAGTGGCCCGAGTGTTAGGTCAGGTAGAATGCGCGGTGAGTAGGCTACTGGAAGCAATAATTCAATCGAAACTTGAATCAAATGGCAGGACTAAACACCGAATGAACCAATAATATGTGGCGCCCGTACACTTACGAGAGCGCTCATAGTGGATAAGAGAGCTTCGTGAAAGGATACCTTGACCTGTCCTAACCTGTATGGTAATACATTTCCTCACTCGAGTGTCACCCCAAGGTTGATCGAATCGTGAATCGAATACAGTCCATATGCATACGTGCAGGCAATGCGAAGCCTGTGACATCTGTGCATTAGAACAAGGCACATGCATTGATGTACTACAGTATTCCGTGTATCCAATACTTGATTTCACTATAAGATAAAACGGTATGGATTGTCCGGTTAAACTATAGAATGTAAGCTTACACGAACTGAATACGTGTATGGTATGACCTACTAGTAACATGTCATAGTTATTTGATTCCCTAATTGTTTTCTACTTTTTAAAATAAAATATATTATTTTTATTATCATAAATACTTTTTAATAAATATTGTGTAATACCAACTGGATATTGAATGTGCTATACACAGATAAACTATTATTACAAGTTTTATTTTACTTTAATATTACCAACATCGTGATCAAGTAAGGATGTTTCCCTTGTTTAAAGATCCGCCAACCCGATTATTTCCACTTTTGAAACACAAATAATAATTTTTATTATATTTCGCCGACAACGTACTAGTATTTAGAAAATTATAATAATAAATGAAACAAGCGTATCACCATCATTTGACGTGAACAAAAACCGACAGCCAGTGGCTGACACACAGTTAAAGGCATGCTATCACAGACGGTTGACCTAAATAATGGACAAGCAACTTTCTATCTGAGACTACTGACGTTTGATTTATCCACCCAAAAGTTGTTATTTACTGATGCACACGATAGTTATCACAAATTTCATATTTTATATGAATTCAGTTTAAGAAGCATTAATTATCTTGTCTTTGATACGTCACTAATTTATTTTAGTCGTACCATTTAAGTTATGTCCCCTTGTATTAATACAATGAGGCAAAATAAAATACGACCCATCGCATTCGACCACATTCATGTTGTCAAAATACACTATCGTGGGGGTGCAGTGGTATTTTGTCTACCATATATATAGCGGTGGGAAGGTTCTTGGAAGTACACACTTGATTTTGTGTATGTCAAGTGAATGTACTTTGTAGCTGAGAACTAGTCCAAAACAACCATACATATCTGTGATAGCATGCTTTTAAAGCTAGTTTGATTGCTTACTTGTACAAAAGTATTATTTATAACAATTACTTTATTGATTTATTATTAGAACCTTACTTATTAAATTTACCTTAAAAACAACGTATATGGATTACTAAATTTAGAACCATTAATAATAGATTAACAATAGAAACAGGCAGGTCGGGTTAGATATATCCAAAGTCGATATAGTGTGTACCCTATGCCACGCATAAATGGGTTATGAATTCCATTTCTTACTAAAATGTCAATCACTATCAAATGTATGTCACTAAATATTCACAAACTACTGTAATAACCCTACAATTGAAAAACTGGTATATCTCCTAAACTTTAACTATTTCCCATGACTATTTAAATTATGTTAATTGTACAATCATGTGTTTTTACTTATACTGTAGTGTATGTTCTCTATCTATCATGTATACCGGTATATTATTACTATTTCTCTGTATTACGCTACATGATTTATGAGAATAAATTCTGTTCTGTTCTGTAGAGCCCATCAATATGTAATATATTGCATGCAAAGATTATCTTACCATATTGAGATGAGGGATTAAGTAATACTTATCATAAATTATATATCGCTAAATCCCTTTCGTCGATCCACAATTAGAGCTACGTTCCTTTTTTAAAAATATAAAATATGAAATTTCTTATGACTATCGAGTTTGGTAGATCATAGATTATAAGGGACCTTATAGACTCATTCTCACGAAAGTAGGACACCTGCTGTCATCGGTGTTTCGGCAGTTATACCTGACACTATGCAACCGAAAATCAGCAAGTTTTGTAATTCATAAACATAGATATTCATAACGAGTAGAATGGTATATAGATTGTTGGGTTTTATGTATGAATAAGTTTTTTGTACACAGCCCTTGACATGTCCAATATGGTCAAAATGGCTTGTCATCGACTTTTTTAAGCATATTTACAGCCATATATTGTCTATTTTAAGAATCTGAAATGCACTGAAATTCCTCACATTCAATACACTCTTAGGATGACTTAAAATAATAATACCTATCCTGTATAAAAACTCCGTACGTTATTTTCCCACACAACCTATAGACCATGTCGTAAAAATCGAGTAATTTACGAGTCCAATATTTTGACATATAGAGCATGGTTAAAAAATAAGCGAATATGATTAATTA
>JAUTBQ010147381.1:0-14662 GCA_032361185.1 Lepetodrilus ovalis | reverse complement strand
ATGTATGTCAAGTGAATGTACTTTGTAGTTGTAGCTAAGAACTAGTCAAAAACGGCCATAAATATCTGTGATTGTATACCTTTAAAATACTCTCTAGACAACAGCAACTTGAATCGATGTCACCTATCGAATGCGCCGTATATAGCCTTTCCTATGTAAATAACGTCAGGTACGAAAGAATGAAATAGAAAAAATAATTTCAAACTGAACAGGTTCAATCATCTTTTACGCTTCCTTCAACAGCAAATGAAGTGTTGTACAACCCTTATAAAATCATAAAATAAACATGTTCATGCCACAATACTCGTGCCAACCAAAATTAAGAATATTTAGCCAACAACAGCCTGTCCAACATAAGCAAAGTCAATCCTAATCAAATAGATTCTTGGAATACACATATTACTGTAGTATGCATGATGTGTGCAAGATATTGTATTTAAAAATCTCAGTGTGTACTGTACTATTGTCATGAACGCTATGAAACGAAAAACCTCCTAGCAAGTTCTCATCCGCGATTATCATGTTCTATTTTGTGATATTTGCATCTCATATTGCGAGATTCTTGGCCTTAGTAATTAAATGTTATTTTATGTTCTGCGCTGCCTAAGTTTGTTGTTGCGTTTAATAGCGGTTATGCTCCAATAATATAGCTAACATAGTCTTCAATTCTGCTAATCAAGTCCACGTGCTATCAATTAGAAGGAATTATGTTTGGGAAAGTTGTACAAAGCTACTTGGGGGGTTAGGGAGTAATTGATTTCTAGACTACTGGAGGTTGAGCGTTGTTGCCATCTGGCAGTCCTATAAGACATGAGACATCTAACCAACTGTGAATTACTGCGTCTGTCAATCACTAATCGAATGTAAATCCTCTTTCTGTGTTGGAGCGGTGTAGGGTTGTAGACGTAGTGTCGCGCCCCACTGTGCGAGCTGTACCTTCTGGTTTAGAAGTGTCGAGTCCACCGACATGCTCAGCCATCCTCATGAACATGCTATCAGATAGTGCATGTAATTTATGCCGTATTATTGCCGATTAATACTAATTTAGTCATACATCGTATTTGATCGTTACGTGTAAAGCCGTTTAAACGATGTTGGGTGATTGAGAAGTGTGTACGGTACAAGAGTATAACTATTAATGAAAACTTCTCGTTTACTGGATCATCGGCTTAAATCAAATTCTTTATTACTCCAGTTGTTAGACACCGGGTGGTGTAAGGGAAATTACAACTCATTATAACACGTGATTAAGGATGTACATGAAAGATGAGCAATTGGTATGCTAATACTTAAAAATACCATCACTGTTTATAGCCAAGATTTGAGTTTAAAGGTATACTATCACAGCTGGTTGACCTAGATTATTTGTGATAACTATCGAGTGCTGGGGAAGAAGTGCATTACTAAATAACAACTTTTGGGTGAACAAATCAAACGTAAGTAGTCTCAGATAGAAAATCGTCTGTTCAGTATATAGGTCAACCATCTTTGATAGTATGCCTTTAACTTTTAAAAGCATACAATCTCAGATGGTTGACCTATATAATGAAAAGACGATATTCTATATGAGACTACTTACGTTTAATTTGCCCAGCAAAACGTTGTCATTTACTTATGTACTCATTCCCCAACACTTGAAAGTTGTCAAATATTTAATATTGTACAATATGAATACAATGAACGTAGCTCTAATTAACTTGTCTTTGGAACATATAAATGATAGATCGAATTCCACCAAATATGGATCGATGAAAGGGATTTTGATGGTGTACAATTGATGATAAGTATCACAAATGAATGTAGTTTGCATTTATTACTCAATTATAGTGCTACGCGATCATTGAAATATGTGATTGTATGCCAACAGGAAAGTTGTTTCATAATATCCAAGATCTAAATGTATGCATTCTGTACATGTGTACTATGAATATATATTCTACCATTTACATCCGGAATGTTTATTTACCGCGGAGAACATTCAGTATCTAGTTCATATCGTTCAGCTAATTTGCTCAGATGCTATTTTGCATGTATTAAAAGTGCATAGCCCGTGATGCATATTTAATTAATGGCATACAGCAATACACAACGTTCCTATCTGTAGAGGATCTCAAATTCTGCTTCATGATGATGCACGTCTCTAAATTACAGCTCATAGCCAATCACTGTGGTAGCTTTGCAAGATGGCCAATCATTGATGGGGTATTAGGAGCAAAGCTACATTTTGTTAACGATACAATCGCTTTTACGCATGTCGCTAGACATTGTTGATGTTTCTACTTGTGTTGCCATTCATGCAGTTTTAATAAACAACGGGGGAAGAGGTACTAATCTTCCTAAACATTGTCCTGGCGAATGCTTTTCAAGCGAACACACATCTAATCACGTTAACAACCAAGAAAATCTAACTGCGGCACTTTTGTGTTTGTCGCCAGTAACGTAATAAAACTAGCATACACACACATCACTGCATTTGCTGAAATAGGGAATAACATCCACTCGATCACCGATCTCAAGTACAACTAAGGACACGACTAGTTTCCAGATCATTTGTCTCGTCGCTTTATGAGATTTCAAAGTATTCTTCAGCAGGCTGATTAGGTTACTCTGGTGATGTAGCATTGCGTGAAGATGGTCGTTTTTAGCTATCTAACCAAAGAGACGAGATTGTCCCAGACATTGAGGTCCTCGCACTTTTCAAACAGACAATAGAAAACGTTTCTGTGCACGCAATAGTTATTCAATTGTACGCACAACACTATCCTCAATAACCGAGTCTTGGGTTATCATAAAACATCAGACAGTTTATGCTGGCATGCAAAACACAAGTGACTATGACATTCGGATAGATATTGCTGCAGAGTGGCGAATTTGTACTGATAAAGTAAAGCTTCCGGGAGTGGAGTTGTCGTAGAACAAATTCACCGTTGGCGAGAGTACGATATACCAGGCATGGTATTGTTTGATGCCATGGTCGGTGACCCTAGTTAATTATTAAAACATGTTAATTTCAAAGTAATGTTACGTGTGGGCCAGTAAGCCTCTAGGCTACTTGTTAAACTACGCCCGTATTTATAGGATCGCTGGCCTCGCGTATTGCATTTGTTATGCTTCCCCATTGAAACCCTGTTGCCATTCAATGTCTTTGCTAAAAGTAATGGTGATTACACTAATGCTGATTGTTTTAACTCACACGTACTTCGTAACTGCATATACACCTTGCTGTAAACCATCCTCTTCGAAAGAGAATAATACATGAAAGCGGTCTTGAGTAGGGATTATTGTTATTATTATTATTATTATTATTATTATCATTATTATCATTATCATTATCATTATCATTATCATTATCATTATCATTATCATTATCATCATTATCATTATACAATAGAAAGTATATAAGTTTAGCTTCTACGCGTGTTCCATTACTCGCGTATGAATACATGTACAGTACATACAATACAAAGACATATGTAAACTTACCATGGTGAATTACAGTAGAATTGCTGTTTAGAATTCTGAATTATTTGTTGGAGAATAGCATCTACTAATTACAAAGGTCAAAGCCCTAGCATCTTACCTGACACAAGTATGTCAGTCGGGGAGAACTATTTCCTACGTCGCCAGCTTTGTGTCTAGGTACTATATTTGACACCGTCGCTGTGAAGTAGACACGTTTATTTAACTGTTCACGTCTTTACCACGAACATCTGTCTCCTGTGACATTGATACATCAACAACGATTAAATAAACTACACTACCATTATAGTACTAGTAGTAGAGAGGTTAGTAAGATGCAATCATTGTCAGCCAATCTCTGTATCCTATCCTTTAATTTATTGTACTCAAACTTGCTTTTAGACGGACCATGGCAAATATTGCCACTTAATCTCATTTGCATATTGGATTATGTAGGACCTACTTCACCATTATCTATAATTAATGTTTAAAAAGTATGTCATTGTATATTTTCGTGAATGACAAATATACACGAATTTCATGACACTTTACGATCTGTCAAATCTACATGTATATTACGTAAGAGATCACTTGACATTTCTTCATACTCGTTCACCACTGAGATACTTTTAATAGTGAATATGATTGCCAAAATAACCCTCTACTTCAAATGCAGCTAAGTTTGTTGATCACATTTCTAACTCTGTTTAGTCGCACTTGAATAAAATGCAGTGAAGATCTATTCCTGAAAGTAATGACCACTGAAGCTTTCCTAGATTACAGTGGACACCAATACCACAAAACAGCCATGGCAACGTTGGTTGCCGAAGTACGGCAAAGCATTGAATAGCAATGGACATCGTTCAATAACAAACAAAAAAGCACAATCTAGTAAACGTTGTTAATGTACAGGATTTCTCAGCGTTTATAAATCCTTTGAAGTGATGAAAATACGTAGTTATAAGAGTTTTACTGCATACATGATGCGACCTCGACTTGAGGCAGACAGAATGTGACCACTAAGGTCACAGAAACATGCAATAAATGTAAATGGTGGCCCGCAAACAATGTCCTCGATGAAAGTGTTGATGAGTTTCTGTTTGATTAAAATAAATTACGATTAAAATAACCATACCTTTCTAAAGGGCATAAGAAAGGAACAAATTGTGTCTTCCACTTAACCGACCACGTGTGGTTGAAGTCCCACTCACGTGATTGCAATTATCGTTGATGTTGCCAGAGCATCGCTCATATCAAGGCATAGATCCGCTCATATCAATCATAGGTCGTCGATGGTACATGCACGTGTCGGTGTATCCAACCTCATGCTTTTGATGAATGGCTTTGATGTTCGTGATTCATCATTAATGTCAGTACCACAATGCGAAAAGCAACTGGAACTAATACAACATGATTTAAGCGTTTAGTGTTCTAACTTGGAGGTGTAAACGTCACTGCGCAGCAGACGATATATTTCAAGCGTTATCCACATTTAGATTTCACATACAGAAAAATATAATTCAAAATCGAAATGCGCAAGTCAGAACACTTTTCATGAAAACATTAAACGTCAATCTTTGACGCGTGTGATGTTGGGAATCTTGGAATTGATCAAAACTTGAATCGCCAATTCCACATTTGATGAAGTCCATGTATATACGTTAATACTGCTTTGAAACTATGTCCTTCACTTATGTGTATTGTGTATGGTAACGTAATCTGCGACTGCATCTTTTCAAACCTGCACTTGTGGTTATATAATCAAATCAAACGTACAGACCAATAAATAAACCAACCGGAAAGAACATGCAGTCGGGGACTACCTTCATCATGTTCGCATAAATCGACATGAATGTCATGCACGTGTAATTTCTTTTCATCTTTGTCCGACATCCTTTTTAAGTTTCCCTGATTAAACTGCTCATCTTAAATTAAACTGCACATTAAGACAGTAAATCCACACACACACACACACACACACACACACATACACACACGCACGCACGTACGTACACACACACACACACACACACACACACATACACACACACACACACACACAAACACAAGTGAGCGTTCACTGATTGCAGTAATTACCATGTGAGTTGGTCCTTAGGACTAATTATGTTCATACATATTTAAGTGATTTACAACGTATGTGTGACACATAGCATATAAACGTGGAAATTGTTTGCAGTCGTCTACATGTAAAGCGGAAAGAAAAATCGGATTTTCCCCGGTTTATGCTGTATTTAATTGACAATAGTACCTAGACATGTATCTTCTCTAGACATCTCAATTTCTTCTATCCTGTGTTTTCCAAAACAAATAAGTGCTAAATAATTGGTATTTGAATGTTTTCTGTCAACATCGTCATAATTTGTTGTAAGGAACCTGAACGTAAATACGCATTACGTCAATCCAGACAGCGATACTTCGTTGACAGACAAACCATCTGACGAAACCAATCCATGCAGATAGTGATCATAATCCAGTCTTTGCCAAAACTATTGCACACTTCCGGTGAAAGTCTCTCTAATGTCAGAGTTAGAAGGGAAGCATGGTTTACGTTGGATAACATTCTCGAATTCTCAAAACTCTAAATCATTCAAATGTCGCCATGCAAACATGCTAAACTATGTACAAACATCCGCGTTCACTAGACCATGCATATTTAAACATGAAGCAAATCATGAACTGACACGATTGAAATATTCTAGAATATGATGGTGGATTTGGATACGTCGCAAATGGGTGAAAGATTCCCGCACTGGATTTGGATACCGCTTAATAGGTGCATATAACGCATGCTGATAAGCACGATACTATACATTTAGTGCAACAAAATGTAACTACTTTACTTTAGATAGACAATTATACACCTTTTTGCATAAATACGTTCCTTTTGTGATGATCCATTAGATAAATATAACATCATATATTAATTACTGACATTTACTGTACATGCAACTTATGATAATTACATAAAGTGATAGTTATAATGTTCTACAAAACTAAAATAGATTTTACAGGGATGCCTAAAAAGTGCAATTAGAACCTTGTTGCACCCAGCCCTCGATATGTTCCTATTTCGTACAGTCTTCAGTTCGTAGACGTCATTGCCACGAGCTTCAGCGTCTGTGGTATATTTACACGTGAAAATGATTGGTTTGCGACCAAAAACTACTTGTCCAACCAACTGATCAAGGTTAGTTAAGAGAACTTTGTGGTGAGAGAACTTCAGTAAAGCCCAGGCTTAAAGAAGATCCAATCAAATCCGAAAATATAACTAGTTTGGTCACGGTACGTGGAAGATTTGGAAGCAGTCTCCTTGTATAGTCTTTGATTTGAGCGTTTTTAATCCACATTTTCTATAACTAAATTAAATGAATAATCCCAGACTGCAGTGAGTCCTTCGAGGTACGTCTATATTGATGAGATAATATTTCGGCCATGTCACTCAAATATTAGGATCGGGTCACACCAATGTCAGACTAAGCATTGTATAGTGTTAATTTAGAAAATCCTTGGCCAGACTGATAGTATATACTACACCAGAATACAGACATGGCTTGAATCAGACTACCATCGTCCAGAACCTAAATCTGTCCTACCTCGGACCGTTGGGCGTCTATATATCGTGTACGTACTGAACAACTTCCTGTTGACCGCTGCCTGGCAGTACTAGTAACCGTAGTCCAGAAATCCAGACGTCTATCGCTCCATATGCGCCTCAGGAAATACGGAATCTTGCGGACCGACATGACACCGTATCACCCGTGAACAATCGAAATAACTAATAATATTACGTAGTACTGCAATGGCAGTGTACCCTTGTCTCCATCGGCTACCTCTCGGAATAGCGACCCTTGGTGTGAAAAATAGAGGAAAGGGGAAAACGTTGGTCGCTATTTCGAGAATATTTGGAAGGATTGAAATAAAAGGTAGTTTTCAAACATTGGCGAAGATTTAAAGTACTGATAATATACTACTTTTGGGCTATTTTTAATGTTGAAAGTCCAAGCTTGCAAATTGTGATCAGTTGGTATTTAAATACACCGAAGATGTGTTGTCATAACAAGTAGTATATTAAGCCAATATAATAGTGACTGAGTGATGATGAATGACATGTTAACTTTTACTGTAATTTCTGCTATCGTAATGTAAAACTGTGTCTTTTTCATTAACTCTATATATTTAGCATACACCTCTAGTATAAAGAAAACTTAAAGATGTACATGTGTGTGCTGTATGCATTTGTACCTGGAAAGAACGTAGTAAGACATGGATATTTAAAAAGAAACTAAATCAAATAATCTGTGATATGACATTTTGACATAATTATGTAGAACATGATCCAATTGCACGACGCGCTTGGTTACAATAGTTGTAAGTCCAAAATGTAGAGTATTCTACAATGTGGAAATGGGTTTCACGAAGCTCTTGTAGGTGTTTGGAAATATACAGCACTACAGCTATTGTAACGGCGGTTGAAAGTCCCTACAACTAGTGTAACCTATAAGAGTGTCGTGCAACTGGACCCAGAGTTAAAATGACTCTTACGTGTACAGGTAGGCACGCTGCCAGACCAGATACTGCGTGAGGTGCAAAACAGTACTGGTTCACCAATTATCTGATAGCCAGGGTCACAGGTGAAGGTCACGATAGATCCATACACCGTACCGTCCCCATTAACTTGTCTCGACGCCCCATTGGCAATGTATGAAGATAACCGCCGACATGACACACCAGCTAAATTTAGAAAGATCAAGAATGAAAGTAATATGATGTAGGAAAATACGTGTCTACATATTTAGTATCTACTGGTTAATTATATGTATATGTAGTGCGGAACAGAATTAGTTCCATAAGATGAGAATAGTGGAAAAGTATCGGCTATTGCCATCATCAGCCAGATAGGAACGGTATGTTGGGCCATCGTTGGCTGTAGGTTAGTACCGGTATGTTGGTTCGTTGGGAAGTTACGTAGGCCCAATATCGGCTAACATATATCAATTAATTGAAATGTATGGAATAGCTATCGCAACGTTGTCAAACTTATCGCAATAAATTGAAATGTATTGGAATAGTTGTCGCAACGTTGTCAAACTTATCGCAATAAATTGAAATGTATTGGAATAGTTGGCCCAAAGTTGATCAACGGTTGAGATCCTGTCCCAACTGTTCTTCAACAGTGCTCTCCAAGCTATACATATTATTCTTCTTTGCGTGAACATGTTACTGTAGTAACTCTTCTCGTCTTGATGCCTACCTCTGCAGGTTGGTATGGGTGACCAGGTTCCATCACTTCGACATGAAATGGTATCGGTATCCTGCCTGCTCATACCGAACCCTGGCCGACATTCATAAGTCACAGACCCACCAACACTGCTGCTATTTCCGGTTGACGATGCGATGTAACCATTTGTCACCGGTGGAGCGTGGCCGCAGTAAATGGCTGGAACAATTCATATAACTCAGACCTTGGATTGTCCACTAAGTTAATAAATAGTTGAGACTTGTTTGTGCCAATTACCTCTGGGAACATACATATTAACTAAGATTGTAAACAGTTTCATATCAATATTTCAGGTACAATAGTATACATGCAGTTAGATGACTGGCACACATGGAACAATTATTTTAATAATAGAGTTTGTCAGAAAGATAACCCATTGGACAGTCTGTCCGATTTGAAATAAAGGTCTACTCACAACTACGAGATGAGTTTAGCTATGAGAAGTTTTCGTATGGCAGTAATATATAAAGTTCTGTGTACAGTAATAACTGTATTAAACTACGTTATATTCAAATATCAATGCTATCTATTCAATCATATTCGCCATATTTTCTTGAAGGCATTGGCAGGTAGAAGGTAGTTAGATATGATAAACTTACGTTGACAGTTTGGTGTCGTCCGGTGGTTCCATTTCCCGCCATACATACACTGCATTGTTTTTGTTAGTTGGCTGACAAAGCCATTAGTCCGAGTTCGATTCCGATATTCTTGTGTGGCCAGGTGGTAGCCTGGTTTACAACTGACCGTGAATCGTACACCGTATTGCCATGATTGTGGTCGAGGTGTCAGAATGGTGTCGTCGTTGAACTTCGGGTCTTGACAATCTGCTCATTGAAATTGTGTAAGAATATTGACAACAATACATCAGCGACGCTATGAGCGATCCAAAGTCATTCATAATTAATGTATTACATTAACTGTATTAATTACATTAATTAATTTATTGATTAATTACATTAATTAATGTATTATTTAATGACACAAAGTAATTGTGGGTATACTATGAATCAGGTAGGCACATGTATGTCATTCAACACAATACCTGATATAAATCTGACGTAAATAATTCAGTAACTAATTATCGATCGATACAAATATAGTATTTTTAATGTGCTTAATGAAAAGTATTAAGTTTGACAAAAACAGTGTAATACCAGTGGAGTATTTAAAAGAAAATCCCTTCATTGTGATGATGACGTTTGTTGTGAAGAATATGTCAAATGTTCCGTTGATCGTGTGACGAATGTTGGTATGAGTGCCGGAATACGTCTGTGGAGAAGTATTCATCTTCACCTGAAACATTGACATGCCGATGTACGCAGTCGTATTTGTAACATAGACGTAGAACTTCATATAGCAAATATTGTATACTTTGGAAACACTTATAAACTGAAATTTCTATCTCTCATAGCCAGTGGATAATTTGTGTTTTTGTAAATATCTTTGTCGGTGCATCTCCTATGAGGTATGTTTAATTCAGTTCAACACATGGGTAATTAGAAATCCGTCCTACAAGTGTCCTATAAGCACACACGCACGCACACACGCACACACACACACACACACACACACACGCGCGCGCGCACACCCAATGAAGGTATGTTTTCTCAAGGCAGAACATACCTTAATTCCGACTATTACAACCTATATGCACTACAGCATACTATAACATACGCACTACGTCAAATACATGTATACGCACTATTACCGACTAACACCTATTATATACACCATAAATAACTACTAACCTCGACTTTATCATGGACACTTTCCACTTTAAATTCACTGGAGATGAGAGTAATCCTGGCTCTCCCGAGGACATCCACGTTGTATGCACACTGGACGAGATTGGGGTAGTTCAAGCTGACGTAGTCATTGCTGAGAGCATACCCGGGCGAGAAGATGTGCCCATGTGGAGACGTCAACCGCATCTCACAGCCTGAACCACAATAATTCAGCGTATAGAGAAGTGGTGGTCAGGACAGGTAGAGCAGGATGGTTGTAATACAGGATAACACGGCCGTGGATGGTTGGACATCATACATAGCGTATTGCTGTTCCAATGATACGTCTGATTCGAAACTAATCATGAATGTAAATGAAACTGAGGTGCATACTCATTCAGTTACTTTAGTATAATAATTGCAGATGATTACGTACTGAGGTATGCAAAGATTGTTTTTATAAATAAGCTTTCTGTTTTTCTATTTAATTGCTTTCTTCTTACAGGTTGCAGATCTGTGTTGGGAACTAACTACCGGTACCTTGTTTGTAGGTCATTCTGAAGCCGCTTCCGACCTTGTAACCTCGGGTCTGCATACTGATGTACAAGCTGTTCCCGGTGGAGAAGATCCAGGGGACATCACTCGGGTCGGACTCGGCATCAAATCTGTACAGCAGATTACCTTGGACAGAATCTCCGTTCTTGACCAGGACTGTGTCCTTGTTCTTCAAGTCCATGTTTAGTATCTGAAAGTCAGAAGGACACAATTAGGGGTCCCTCGTACACTGTCGACACCATCAGGCGATCATTGTACATTGTCGACACCATCAGAGGCGACCCTTGTACACTGTCGACACAATCAGAATACCCTAGTAAACTGTCGACACCATCAGACATCCCTAGTACACCATCGACACCATCACAGGCGACCCTTGTACACTGTCGACACCATCAGGCGACCAGTGTACACTGTCAGCACAATCAGGCGACCCTTGTACACTGTCGTCACCATCAGGCGACCCTAATGCAATGTCGACACAATCAGGCAACCATCGTACACAGTCGACACCATCGTGTGCGAGTGAGTGTTACGTAGACCAACGCTGCGACACTGGATGACAAAATGCCGATAAGTAATCCTAGATACTACTGGTGTTCCTTTGAAAGTAGCGAGGCAATTCCCTTGCCAGAGATTGGGAACAATACGTACATTGAGAGAGATGATCTGCATGCGCTTCTTCGTAGTGATGACCCATGCATAGTCCTGATAGCCCAAGTACACGGACGGATAACTGGGAGAGTTGAATATCCGGACGGAATCCTCAGCATTGAGGGGGGTTACAGTGGGTTGGCTTGCTGTTCCTGTAATCAATAAGAACTACTTCCGAGTGCAAAATGCAAAGTTTTGTCTTCTTACGCAACATCAGTAATTATTTCCAATTGCAAAATACATCAACATATATTTGCCTTGTGTAATACTTGTAATAAGAAAACACAACAAGTATTTGAGTTATAACATATTGTGTAGTGTATATGACCTAAGAAAAATATTCATTTTTAAATAAATTGTCAGACAACTTCCAAGTTCTGAATGTAAATGTTTTTCATCCCAAGCAAGTATATTCCGATAAGCTGTAATAGGTTAATACTTTAGGCTATGGTTCAACCTTGTTGGTTAAAATGTTTGCATGTGATCAACATTGCTTATTTTATTGAGAGGTATCATTATCACTGACGATATGTTGAACAGGACCATGGCAATTTTGGTATTCTAACTCAAGTTATCTGGATGTAAATCCAAACAACACTCTACCGTTAGTCAATGCGAACACACCCTATATATATAACAATAACCCCACTGGTCATGGAACAGTGGAAGCATGTATAGTGCGTATTATACACGGATACTATGGCAAGCCTTACGTCCTGTGAACTCGGCCTTGAACCCAGAATTGCTTCCAGCGCTGTCAGCGGTGAACTTGATCATGATCAGGTTGTTTGGACTGGTGTACTCGGGCAGACTGTCCTGGAGGTTCCCTGAGATTGAGGCCACTAGTTCTCCCTGAGACTCGGTCCGACCTCCAACCAGGATCTCAACAACGTCCTCCGGCTCAGTTCTGAAGCTGGTGAACTGGAATGGACGTAGGGCAGGACACATTAGTTATTGTCTGAATACATCTGGATTTCCTAGTTACAGGTGTGGAATGCCATTAGTTTGGTTGACATGAAAGGTCTTTGACATATAGTTGCTCTACCGGTGTACGTGACAAATAAATAAATAGATAATGATGGCATCGGGATATGGATAACAGATGGTCATGTTCGTACACTTGTGAACTCGAATGTGAATTTGTGGGTATGAATGTATACGTGTATACGGTGTATTTGTGTTGATTTATGTCATCTATTTGTGGTGTCATGAAGTACCCGTATGCCACTGTATGTGTCCAATTCCGTCCAGACAGAACACCCAAAAATATGTAGGCGATATAATTAGTTTATCATCCTTGGTAGTAATACACTTTCACATTACATATAGGTATAACGCTACTTTGTCGTCACTGGAGTTTATAAACGCAACCATCGGAAGAAATACACTATCAGTTCATGATTGGATAACTCCACTCTTCACTTCAAGATAGTTGCCGTAAGGCATTAGTCCTTAAAAAACAGCATCATGAAAATCTTTTTTTTTAATTTAAAAATCTACACAAATTGCATGCTTTGAACGTTGAATAATACAATATATGCATGCTTACGTTAGAGATTATTTAGACAGAATCAGTCCATACCTTGATGTGTGCATTCTGACCAGAGTCAACCTTGATCAGCCACCTGGAGGTCCTGGAGTTGGGGTAGGTGTTAGGATGGTTGTCTGAGACAATGGATCCAGAGGCCTTCTCCAGATAGTATGAAAACCGCCCAGCTTCAAGAAAGATCACCAATGTACGACAGTATGTTACCACCTGCACTAAGTGTGACCCAAGTGCTTCGTGGAGAGGCTTACTAGGAACTGAAGCAGTCCTTGGGCTTCTCTCTTGGATCAATTCATGCTCAAGACAACCGGTTGTCTGATCAGGGATACTCGCAGCCAAAAGAAGGTTACGTTTCCTAGGATCCTGGCAGGACACCTGAGGTCAACATGTCTTGCCAGGATCTTAGTAGGATTATATTAGGATCTTGGTACAGGACAATTAAACATTTTTTGGCTGTGATTGATATGAGTATGACCTTGAACGTGTTGTCTGAGGTACAGACGACTAGGAAGCACAGACTGGAATCTACTTACGACAGTTTATCTCGTCCGATGAGTCTCCGCAGTCGTCCTCTCCGTCACAGCGCAAGGACGGGTTGACGCAACGACCATTGATACAGTGGTAGCTTTCTGGAGGAACGGAACAAGGCGTCAACAGCAATGAACGTTATCGCTACCTTATGTTAAAGGAAGAGTATCATATACATGCAATAGTGAAACATTTTCAGCTGATTGTTCAGTCATAATATTTGGCTGTATTCTTAAATATATATGGATTGAATATAAATGGCAGTTTATACTAAATATTTCCGAAGGATGGCCTATAACTATTGGTCAATGAAACTTCAATAAAGTCAGTACTCTAACAGTATGACCACCAACAGATATGACATATTTAGTGATTATTGGGTGTGGTTTGTTTTATAAATAAGTCACCTTTAGGACAAGCTGGCCTCTGACAGACAAATGGCAAGTTGTCCTCGCAGGACCAAAAGGACCAGTAGTATCTGTCACCCCTCGTTGCAACGTACACACAGGTTCCATCAGTGTCGTCCGGCTGGTCGTTCTCCCAGAAACCAGCGGCTAACGTCGTCTCCTGGCCATTGCTCCAGAAACCCACTCGTAGATTCCCAGCACTGGCATCCGTGCGAGTGAAACCTAGAAGACAGGGGAAGAGTTGACGTAATAACGCGAGTTTGGTGCGAGTACTTTTCGGAAACTGGTCCAGATTTCTAGAAATAAGCTCAAGTATGTTTCGAGAAATCGGAGTCTGGAAGAGAAATGCACAACCATCGATGGAAAATGTTTTGTACGATCAACTAGACAGTATCCTGCCATGACATTATGGATGAGTGTGTGTGTGTGTGTGTGTGTGTGTGTGTGTGTGTGTGTGTGTGTGTGTGTATGTGTGTGTGTGTGTGTGTGT
>JAUTBQ010147370.1:0-14663 GCA_032361185.1 Lepetodrilus ovalis | reverse complement strand
AGTAGTAGTAGTAGTAGTAGTAGTAGTAGTAGTTAGTAGTAGTAGTAGTAGTAGTAGTAGTAGTAGTAGTAGTAGTAATAGTAGTAGAAATATTATTAGTATTATTGCTATTATTGTTATACATGTATCGTTTTTGAAAATAACTTACAATAGCTCACGCTATTGCGACGTATGCCTTTACAATGTTAAATTAACGAGTACACGAGTGAATGCAAGTGATGATATATTTGAACACGTTTAGACTAGTTTATAAGTATTAACAATTCTACATCATCCATAGCATCCAAATAAGTTTAGAAACTGAGAGCCAGAATATCTTTCGAAATCCATCACACCTCCTCTTTGTCGGTTTAAAATACATCTTCTTATACACAAATATTTCAAAGCTAATTCCATCTGGCTTACCAAGACAACGCGAGACGTGGAAATCCGTTATATATCTTGATTAGATAATGACAAATTTGTCAACTACCTTTTAACGGCTAGGCCTATATTTATCTTGTTTACCGTACTTAAGTCACGTAGTTACAATGCGAAACTGGACATCCAGCAAAGACAGTGTTTTACACTATTGGACGTGAATGCGATATGGATGCATAGTGTGAAACCTGTGTATAATGAATTTACCCTTGATTTCACAAAATACTTCTCTGCAGTTGACAAATTCATGAACCGTTATTAAATATGTATTGTTCAAAGATCTTGCTAAGCTTTAACGTTGCGACTTCTACTCACGTTGACACTACTTTAACACGTTCTACTAATCTGATGAACCCTTGTATTATGATTGTGTTAAAGGTCTAGTATTTTCAATGGGGTATCATAGTCTTGTCCCGTTTAATCATGATGTACATTTATAGATCTTGGAGCAGCCAATCAAATATCGAACTGGAAATGACAGCATGTTCTCTTTCATTGTTGTTCGAAGTAGGTTTAAGCTTCGTTCTGCCATAGAGATGGTTTCAATTAATTCAATTGGTATAGGGTTAGTGCCCAATGTACAACCATCCCAGTTCCAGTCGTAACTCTAAACGCATTCAGGGAACCCTTTCACGAAACTCGCGTACACCCTAAGACAGTAGCCATCGAGAAAGATACAAGAAGGTTGCCCAGAGACAACGGAATATTTTAAGTACGATTTCATGTTCAAGTAAGAGTTTAGTTCACATTATAAAATCTGACCTTGAGCAAGAAATTGTATTCAAATGGTTTCGTGTCATCGGGGAAAGAGCTTTACGAAAGGGTACCCAGATTCGTAAAAGTAATGTATCCTAATATATGATTGTATGGTGGGCGATCGATGAGTACCTTTTAAGGAGATGCATATGCCAGTATGCACATGCAGACTACATAATTATTAGGAACACCTACAGGTCAAGGTACTAAATTATCGTATGAAGTATGTGTTTCTCAAAAAATAAAACAGGTAAATATAGCATCGTAGTAGTGAAAATGCGTACGAAATCCCATGCATGTGTAGTCATATGGATTATCGTTGATCTTGTATAACGCTTTTGTTTTTGTCAATTGCGCGCGCGCGCGTGTGTGTGTGTGTGTGTGTGTGTGTGTGTGTGTTTCTCTCTCTCTCTCTCTCTCTCTCTCTCTCTCTCTCTCTCTCTCTCTCTCTCTCTCTCTCTCTCTCTCTCTCTCTCTGTGTGAGTGATACAGTAGTCAAATAAGACCACGGGTAAGGCAGCTCAGCTATCATGAATCGAATATATCTACGTCATTTTCAATTGTCCCCATGCATCGATACTACAAGTTGTTGCTACAAATCGCACCGTGAGAGTCCACCTTTATCAGTGTATTAGCTATGAGCAAAGCGAGCGCTACCAGTCTCTTAGTTCATAAGAGAGCTTCGTGAAAGGATACCCCGTATCAGTTTCCAACGTAATTATTAGTGGTCAATGTCAGTATTATTTAAAATAAAAACAACGGAGTACAGTTAATTCATTTTTAATTCTCCGAGTCCCCTTTGCAGTGTACAACACACCAGCTTCCAGACAAAATATTGGTTTTGCATAATCTTTTTATGAGAATGTTCATTGTACATTATAGAATACTTGTGTTTGCAGCCCTAGACTCTGCCCAACAGTTGAGTTAGACAAAGTATATATTAATAAACTACTCGATAAGAAACATGCGCCGACTACGATTTCAATCCCAGTTGAAATTGCATGTAACAAGAATCATTAAAATGTCATGACACTTTTTCTAAAATTACCAATTTGCATATTCTTTCTTCTTTTATTGACTGTCTTTGCATTGCGATGGGATCTCCCGTTTCTCGGTTTCTATTCTCAGGATAGAGAGAATAAAAACCTTACTGTCTCTAGTTCACTGCGGCTTGTTCGAGCTGTTCGCTGTTAATCTCTTAAACTGATTGAGTAAATTGTTGTTTTCGTTTCTGTCTTCGTCTTCCGTGATTCGTAAAAAAAAATGTTTTGCAGTGTTTCCCATGTCTGTTGTGGAGGTTTGAGCGTTGTTCTTGGTTTGTTGGATATATCAATATCTTGAGGGTAGCGTAATATCACAAGGCCTGAAAAGAGAAAAACAGGAGAATTCACCATCAGCATTTAACAGTAAAAAGGCGCATTGCTTACTAAGTAGATAGTCTATATTCAATGAACAATAGTTTTCACGTCACTATTTCCAGAGCGATACATGACATTAGTTACCGTTTTAAAATAATTAATTACATATCACTGTCGCAAGCATTAGGCATACAGTGTTACTTTTTACTAATGTCAATACGTACTGTGCATTACGATTAATTTTACTGTTCATTTACTTTAATGGGTTTTCTTTGGAACTACTGATAACATTAGTTGAATGATTAACATGCACCTGTTCACAGTGTAGAATGAAGGAACACGAAGTATTAACAGATAATATAGAGTGTGTACCAAACAAAGCAATCACGATGAACTAGTACGTGTTGGTCAATGAGACATTCAGTTATTTTCAATGTTCGTACGACGCCGTCCTGGGTTACTTATAGGAGGTTGTCGTGCCTAATGTTTCAGACGTCACCGTTGACGAAGTGAGTCTACATTGCATTGTCCTTGTAAACGTGGTGTCACAAACGTGATTCAGCGACCATCACAACACAGACTTAATCTCCAGGTCGATCTATCAGCATACGCGGGAACAGACTCGCTCACTAATAACATGTCCGTAGCTTCGGTGTCTTGGTGATCGAGCTGTTGTTTTTATGTGTAGGGAGAGAAAAGAAGGAAGTGTACCATATGTCATAGGTTGTATATCTGAGAAATGTCATGTTCGCTGAATTATTTCCCGCACATAATGAGTACAAAATGTAGTATTAAGACGGGACAAGTATACATGTTGAACAGTTCCTGTCTTGCGTGGTAGCAACGTGTCATTGTCTTGCCAAACGGTCATGCAATGGATGATTTCTTTTCCAAGTTGGAACATGTATATAATCCTATGTTTAATCTATGTTATTCGGAATAATAAGTACATTCTATGATACCAGATTAGAATAAAGTATACCTCTGGTTATAATCGAAATTTTAGGGTATACTTTATTAGTTGATTTGGAGATTGTAAATACATTCAATGGCACCCGATTAAAACAAGTCATACCCTTAGCATTGCACATTTGTTACAAATGAAAAATAGTTGAATAAGCACTGTGTTTACGTTCATAAAGGTGCAAACTGTATGTATACGTGAACGTCAACACTATGCGCTTGAGCGTCACTGTAAATACATTACGCTTGTAATTAGTGTCCGGTAAAGAAACTGCATGTCCGAATCCGGTTCCGGTCGGAGGAATAGATCGCGTTCGGGGAATAGATATCGCCGTGACTTCGACATACTAATTAACTTAGCTCAATGCTACCAAAATTAGAAACATTCATATCACTGTCTATACAGTGGCGATACCATCATTTAGCATTAATGTAATATTAGTTGTATTCATTACTGATATTAAACTTTACAGTTTTCTCTGTAGTTCTATTTGGTATTTGCACTGCGCACGGCAATTCATGATGTATTGTCAACTCTGGTGGTTCATGGAAGCGGCGATTGGAACCAGAAATACATCCTCCCTATAATTCATCAATCAATATTAACAGTTATCAAGATCTTCCGAAATAATTACGGGATGTGAACTTGGACACAATTCCGCTTCCGATTTACATTAAGTTAAGAATGTGTTTTTACATTAATTGTAAATTCTGTCAGTTTAAGGGATGAAGCTGGCATCCTTTCTGCGAAGGTTTATCTCCGTCAACGACAAATTACTTCAGGATATTTGTTTTTTAATCGTAACTTATTCTTCAGACCTCTGCTATTGGTTGGCGTATATTTGACGGTTTATTAATTTTTAAAGATGACAATTATTTTTTAGAATTTGTATTCAGCAAATTATGTGCAGTCTATTTATTGATCTTTGATTCTAATAGTGTAATGCCAGACGTTCTCTGCGTTAGTAATAGCGTAATGCCACACGTTCACCGTGATTACGGGAATGAACGGAAAGGTTCCGGCATTTTGGTTGAATCATGGCTGTTATTATTGCTTCAACATGTCAATGGTACTACGTTCTATGTGAAATCTTAAGCGCATCTCTGTCAGCTCACTGACATTGCCAGTATGTTAGCGTATAGTTAAGTCACGTCCTTCTTTTTCTTTCTGTTGACTTTCATTTGAGTCGAATTTATTGGGACCGTGTTTGAAAGTACGCTATGTCTACTGTTATATTATGTATTTGCTTCATCTATGTAAGGGTCAATGGGTAAACTAATAGATGTAAGTAGAAGTATCATTGAAAATTATATATGATTTCGTTGAATCCTCTGTCATAATTTAATGTGTGTACTAGTGAGAGATATTGGTAAAGAAATTCGTACAGGCATTAACAGAAAGAGTTTGACGGATGTCAACAGTTCATTAAACGTCCAGCTCACGGTATTACTAATATTTACACAAGATATCATGTAATCTGTAATCCAATTATTGACCATGTAATCAAATTGAACAAAACCAGTGCTTGTTTTGGAATGAAATTATGATCCTTGAAAGCGGATCATAGTATAGATCAAGTTAAACCAGGAAGACTACCAGGGTAGAAGACGTATCATCAACATTGGATCCACGAATAAAAATTACCAATATTGTACTTCTACATCTGACTAATTCAATTGATAACTGTTGGTATATTGCGAACGTAATTGTGTTCCTAAATTGTTAGCAACACGCTGTAGACTCTCATTAACTGAACGGTCTTTAGGGAGATGGTGTAAATGAATTTGATTGACGAGATCTGGGGGAATACCGAGTTATGTATTACATTGGTTTTGCATTGGTTTTGCAACCGTGGCGCGATCAGATCTAGCATTATAGTATAATGTACGCCATGCTAAATAATAGAGCATAAAGGCCATAATATCTGTGACTAAACTTACTAGTTTCACGCAATTGCAAGATTATTCCGTTAATAGCCGTGTCTTGCAAGATTTCTTGAGGTATGCACTGCCCGTAGACGTTCAGTGTTTCAGTAAAACTGCGCGCACCCGATGATACTGATGAACCAATAATGACAATGTCGGAGACGTACCTTCCATGAACATTGATGCCAGATCACTTTAGTCGGTTCTAACTCAGGACCTTTGGCTCGGAGATCCCACGTTTTCTACCACTGTGCTACCACTACCCCACCACCCAACACCCCACCTCTCCAAC
Source organism: Lepetodrilus ovalis (assembly GCA_032361185.1). Taxonomy (NCBI): domain Eukaryota; kingdom Metazoa; phylum Mollusca; class Gastropoda; order Lepetellida; family Lepetodrilidae; genus Lepetodrilus; species Lepetodrilus ovalis. The sequence continues at coordinate 8,948 of JAUTBQ010147370.1, read as the reverse complement.
ACCCACAAATCCACCACCCACAGCGCCAGCTCTCCCTGTACAAGATACTGACCTTTGTTTGAATGTACATGATTTGTGTTGGACTACGTCTATGTCCTAGCTGGTCGGTTGTCTGCGAGTGGGGAGGTCTTTCTGGCTGACCAGTCGTTGTACAACTGTCCAATAGCTGCGAGCGTGGCCTCGGCGTCCGACATGGGGACTCCTTCGAACCTGTGGCGGAGGAAGTTGCCAACGACGTCATCCTTATCTCCTGGAAAAGAAAGAAAAACACATAAATATGTATATTTCCGGTGAAAATTATATAGTCTAGAATGTCTTTCGTCCTGTCTCGAGTTACTTCCCTTACAGTCCAGATTTTATACAGAAAGGGGAGTAACTCGATGTTATTCCGAGTGCTAGAACATGTGATGTAGTTGTTAAAAGAAAACATTGAAGTGGTAGTTTCGCATAGGAAATCTAGCAAGAACTGTTTGACGTATATTATTAGCAATGGACATCTGTAAGCTCGTTGTAAGGATTCCGGTTACTTTAGTTTTTTTTATTTGTAATATTCTTAATATTGTACCGATATACATTCAAGTTCGTACTGAAATATTATTTGATAAAGTCTCTTAGCCTCTAGTTTGAGGAATAGTCCTAACACACGCTCTTCTGTTACGCAAACTAGCTGTTAAATTAGTCGCCTGTAGTCTCTCCTAATTAATAACGTTGGTCATGACCAATCACCTTGTTTTCAAACACTCACTGTAACTTGATCTCATTTTCAAATTCTAGTAGGTTACTCATCAGAATGCAGTTGATAGTAATTCAAAACAAGATTGACTTACATCTTCTGAGTACTAAATCCAGACGTTCTACAAACTCTACCAATACTACCAATTTCAATTACCCCTTTTGCAATACCTCTCAATACTGATCTTCAACACAGCATTATGCGCCATATGTTGAATCTACGCCAGTAAATTTGCAAGTTGATATCATTAACAGTTGACAGAGGACCGCGAACATTCTTAGCGATTGTTTACTGAAGATCACTTCAGATGCGCCATTGAGAAGCGTAACGACACATGTGTGACAGTGGTAGGAGGCAAATCGACTTGGCTGTAAGCATGCAAAACCATCTGATTTTTTCAATTACCTCCCACATAATTGCCTTTCGGGAAACGCATTGAAAGACATTCTGGTCGTGTTCATTCATCGAGTGGTTTGTTCGCATTATGTCTCAATGGAACTCGCTGCGTTGTGTATGAACACGTTAGGAAAAATAATGAATTTCAAATTTGCATAACTATATAGTTTTCGAACATTGTAAAACAGTTAGTTTAGTTTAAACATTTAAGCTTGTTTAGCCACTTATGACTACGGGGCAAGTTTTATACACAGCCGATATATATAATATTATATATGTGCTTAAAATCTATGGGCATATGGTGAGCATTATTCTCGTGAATGCCAACTGGTTCAATTCCATTTAATAAAGATGTCTGTCTGTACACATTTCGAACATACATGCGAGTCTATATACAATTATCATGAAACTGGTGTCGGTATATGTGCTTGCATAAGTGATGACATTTGACACGCATATGACAGTTATTGGTAATGCAATATACACTTCACGCTACAGCAGTCTGTATTATTCAGTAGTTCTCGCCACTCGCGGGGTAATCTAGCGGCAGTATTGACGCACAAAGACTACCTGGCAAGCCAGAGCAATTCATGTGTGAGGCAATAAAAATTACTCTTGTTTAATTTCATAAAATATAAATGCCGTTATTCTAGTCTTAATCCCTCTTCCTTGATATAAATTTCCCATTCTTCTTAACACACACTATTACCGCAACATTACACTTTATCTTATTTGGTAAATGTTTCCTAAAGTCATGTCCTGTTTACGCTTCCATACTATATTTCGCCTACCAATTTGTTCAATAATAATTAATGATAAGTTTTGGTGTTGATTCTTTGAAGTCTGTGTCGTAAATGATTGAACCATGGAATTGGGAAATTATATACCGTCTGTTCGATATGACCCCAGTGCACGACCTGTTTCAAGTAATTTAGCCTTCGGTCACATTTCTGCATCAACTACGTACATCGATACCGTAACAAACTAAATATTGACGCAATGGTGCCAGCGGGAGTTTTCTTATGTATTGGCAATCAAATACACAGCATTAGTTAAGCAGTTATTTCATATAACAACGGCATGGCGCAACTCATCTATAAATAATCGGATGATAGTTACCTTCTGTTGAGAGACGTCTACAATCGGCATGGTAACGTTACGCCTATTGGAAGAACAAGACAATTTTGCTACGTTTGATCTGCTACGCCCAAGGGGAAAATAACTCATTGTTATCTCATTGTATGGGAGACAATATTGAAACTAAGATGAGCACCATTGACATGTACACATGTGGTGATAACCAACTCGCAATTACAGGCATTGATTGAATTTTTATCAATGGATGATCAGTCAAATTTACAGATTGCGAACTTTTAAGAAGTGATTAGGACAGTCTATCAGAATGTATATTTTTAACCTAATATATATGTTCTGAATAAGTCCTATTAGAGGGAGTACCGTGTCAAACGAAATATCAGAATTCGTATTGAGACAAGACTCCCCCCCAAAAAAAACAAAATGCCGTGATATGTAGATTGCATGGGCTAGTTTTTCACAGCAATAGAATGAAAGCTTTATCGCGTGTAATACTCTAGAGGGTACGGGGGTGGGTCAGTAGATACCGTAAGACGAATACTGGTTAATTTTTTTCCTGTTTAATAGAATATTAAAGAACAAGATATAGTGCAATGCAAAGCAGTATTTTTCTTTTTTATTATCTCACAATACTGTATTTGCGCAGTAGTTCATTATCGCTTTAAAAAAATACCAAGCGATATCTACAGCATTAGATATCGTTTGACTCAGTGGTATAATTGATTGTTCTACCATTGTGATGTCAGTATTATAGATGTCGCTCAATCCTACTTTTCGATTGTTCTTCCATTGTGATGTCATAGCTACCACTGTGACGCCATAGCATTGCCATGGTGTCACAGTGTAAATGCAGTGTAACTTCACTGTAAAATATTTTAGATGATCTTCCATTTTCCCCTTTTAAATGGTTTTAAATTATATTGGGTGATAAACAAAATCTTATCCTCGTGTCTTGGAATATCAAATATATCAAAACTCGTCTGTGAAAGCTATTAAACCCTCGACAAAGTCTCAAATTTAATAACTTTGACGAATTGTGTTGAAATATTTGATAGTCATAGACACGGGTGAGATTCTCTATCTATAATACTAGTCTTTCGTTACACTACACACAAGATCCCTGGTCCCCGTTTCACGACCGTGCCCTAACTATTTAGGAGCCCCTAAACCTATTTAGAAGCTCCTAAGTGTTTCACGACGACGTCACAAGTCTTATTCCTTCATAAATCGGCATCTAACTTAGGAGGTGAAGTCCTAAAGTTAGGAGCTCCTAAATAGTTAGGACACCGTCGTGAAACGGGGGCCTGTGATGCTCAAGGATGTCTCTCATGAAGCTATCGTATCCACTAAGATACCATAGCGCTCTCTTAGCAGTGTATTAGCTATCGGCAAAGAGATCGCGATGCTCTCTTGGTGGATAAGCGAGCTTCGTGAAAGGATACCCAGACGAGTTGGAGCTATAATTGACTGTAGTTCATTGCTTGAAACACGTTTATCGTTACAATACTTGAGAACATGGCTAGCTAAAACTACTGTAGAGATAAAGGTGGTTCGTGCAACCAGACCTACTCTGTAGCGGTTTCCTAAAATGTGACTTACGATCAATTGTAGTTACAAATATGTTGAGCAATGGAGTCAATGTTATGCATATATTATTATTAAAGCAAGCACCTTGCAAACCATTGTACAACTATATAGGGCATTCCTTAGAAGAAGTCATATGCGAGCCCTTACAGTTTGTGCAGAAAGGAGCTGCTTTGCCGTGGAAGCCCTAGTGCTCATCGCTTCCATAGCCATGACATATATGGTCATTGGTGCATCTCATGACACCATGATCATACCGCTTGGCATTTGTATCACTGTAGATGGTTAGGAACATGCACCTCTACCTTGATGTTACGATAGCCAGCTTTGATGTCATGTGGAAGCGGCATCCAGGTGAAGGTCATCAGATAGGTGTTGGTGTTAGACACACCTCAGCTTATTTTCACGGTGAATCTTCACGTGAATGACACCTTGATCTGTCAGTTCCTTTGTTATTGTCTTTCGGACATTGCCTGTAGACACCCATCCCTGTCTCGAACAATGCCCGTATGATAGGGTGAAACCTTGTAAGGAGTTCGCGCAAAAGCTTTCAATTTCAGCAAGTTCAAGGCGTGGCTCCTTAGTGCGCAGTGCACAAGGATGTCGCCATTTCGCAGGCGCTTGACTGCCTTGACCTCTCCTGCAATCCCTTGAATGACTTTTGCTGTCATGAATGGAATCCATGTCAACTATTTCACTGGGCCAATACTACCACCTGTCTAGGTGAATTCCAGGCCAAAGAGGTGTATTGGGACATGGGATTCGCAGAAACCCAAGTATCCTCAACCTCCAGGATCCCTTCATCCACCGACACAAGACGCAACCCACGGCAAACAGGCTGCCCTATTTAGTCACCTATTAATCCACACAAGCAGTTGTAGGGGACCAAATTCTCCCCACGGGGGACATATTCATAAATAAATAGGTGTGATATTATGGTTATACATACAATAAAAGGAAAGAAATCTGTAATACTAGTAATCCTCTTATTAGTGAAATAATTATTCATGAATCATATTCAGACAGAAGCATGTCCACACATATCTTCCTACAATTTATTTGCCTAATGAAACAATTGGAATCGATCGAACACGAACCTTTGGCTAAAAGCATGTCCGGAGTATTTAGTTTTCCATTTATTGATACGATAGCAGTAGATTTCTACGCATACAAAATTAAATATTTTTGGATTACAACATTCCATTCCTTCCCAGTGCAATTACAATGAATATGTACTCAATGTCGACCATACGTAATATCTAAATATCACGAAGATGGTATAAGTTAACGATTGCACTTCGTGTTCTAGCATAACAAGACCATAATGACAGCCAATCGAGCGGCTTGGTGTCTGTGCTACTGTATTATGTATTGTGCTACTGTATTATTGTATTGCGCTACTGTATTATTGTATTGCGCTACTGTATTATTGTATTGTGCTACTTTATTATTGTATTGTGCTACCTTATTATTGTATTGCTTGATGTCAGGTTGAATGAATGAAGTAGAATATGCTTCAAGATGTAGCTAAGAACGTAAAGCTACATCTAATGTAGCCGTTCTTCTTTTATTCTGATGCATGACCTATTACCTATTAAATTTAATAAGGCCAAATGCCAGTATTATTCCTGCTTTTGACATAAAACGCCAAATAACATTATAAACTACATGTAATTGGGACCCATTGGAACTCGTTGCATTGAACTAACTGTAAATGTTCCAATATAACTTGCACCACTAGATCATGGTTACTTGCAAAGTTGAATTCAACCATTAATATACCCAATAATATTATTTGAAGCTTCATAGGAATACCTTTTTTTAAAAGCATTTCAGGATATACTTTCGTTTCAGTTGATCACATTGTAAGTAAGGTATAAACTATCATTATCGATTCCAATCGTCGTAAAGAAGTCGATATCGTTGGACAGTGAATATTAATGAATAAATGACCTCAAGTCTGAACGTCAAAGCGCCTACGCAACAAAGTTAAGGGCCAGTAGCCAGTGTAAATGCTATATACTAGTACATGTGTATACTACTTTAAAAACGAAGAGTTTCCAAACGCCAACAGGCTCTGGACACTGTTCAAGAATTTGCAAACGTATTGGAATAAGAATACCTTCAGATTCCTCAAACCAAGTTCTTAAATTTTGGAGAAGGCTTATATGGCGAATATTATTAAATTCCAGGATGAAACTTTTACATGGAATATGAGACAAATCGAAAGTAATCTGAAATGACCCATGTGCATAGCACGTCATTTAATTTAGACGATTCCAGAAGTAACTATATTACAAGAATATCAGAACAAAGAAAGTTAGAAGGGTTGAATTGGGGATATTGAGTCGAGAATGCATCACTTATAGCATAGGTTGTACAACAAGTAATTAATAACGACATCGAATGAGTAGCCTATTCGTAATTCGGAAACTTCATATATTAATATTAAACATGAAAGTAAATTTACTTACCTCGTTTGCCGTACCAGTTGGCATTTGACAATGAGATAACGGCGAAAAGTACGGTACAGACGAGGAGGGTGACGCGAACCATGATTCCGAGGTTGGTGGGTGTTTTCCTTGTAAGGCTGTGACGGAGCGGAAGTAAGCGCGGAGAAGTCTTTAAGGTGTGGGTAGGTGTCGGAGAAGCTGTCTTGCAAAGTCTTGGGGACGAATGTGGACGAGTGACAAAGTCCTGGCGCTTATATACTCCTCAACCACTGATTCCGCACTCGTAGGCGGCAGATGCGTCGCTCTCAATTGAACCCTGTCTGTGTGATTGGTCGCTCGACATCATACTCCCTCTGCCCTTAGCAACTGATCCCGGTCATTATCTACATGTATATGATGTTTGACGTTCACAGGAGATAATCGCCACCATTTTGTTTATCGCTGACTTTCCACCCCATTCCAACCCCACCCCTCCACTCTCGCTCCCCCCACACCACTTTCTTTCTGGGATCGCGTTACGATTACCTCTTATTAATGTGTTTAACTTGTATACATGCATATATTCAATACAAAGTGGAGAGAGCGTATTTCGTTTGTCTCCCGGAAGAATAGAAACGAATTATGGTTGTCCGAATCAAAGAATGATTCGTAGATTATGCTGCTATTTTCTTCAGGAAGCATGTTTATGGTGCCAATGTTGGTGACTCAATGAATTGTGTATGGGGAGGCCTGCATGGCGCTATCTGTCATATTGACAATGCATGAGGGTATAGAACAAAGCGAAGCAAGGTAGGATTTGTCTCTAATATTTCGAGGACATGTTTCATGAGTTTAGCATGTATACTAAGTACTACGTTACTATGATGTTTGTGGGCCACTCATTTTCAAAGGCGTTCAATTGTGGTACTTCACTGCAATGTGATAAAATCTTGTACTTATTCTCTCTCTCTCTCTCTCTCTCTCTCTCTCTCTCTCTCTCACTCATATATATATATATATATATATATATATATATATACATCTCTATTTACATCTCTATTTGCATGCTATAGTTCCGATAATGGAATAATTAAGTTTGTGTATTAACACTATTTAATAATCTGTTTAAATGTTTCATAATATGAAACTTCAGTTTCCATTTGATAATTTAGTTTTTGACAATTTAGTGTAAATTTTGTGACCGCGACCGGCTCATGAATGAAGAAATCTCCCAGAAAACTAATTGACGCAAAGAAGTATTATGTAGTTGACATTTCCGTTGGATCATACTTCTGGGATCATCCCACTATCCCTGATATCACTATCCCCGGTGCCACTAGTCCTGGAAAATGACCAATTAATGGCTGTCATGTCTGTTCCATTTCTTTAGACTACTCTCTTGTAAATATAAACTATTAATAAATAAGCATTTGTTTTACTGATTAGGTAGACACAATAGATGAGATACTGTTCTCAGATAGATTAAAAACCATTTTCAGATTAACTAATTATTCTTTTAATGCCTCCATTGAAAATGTTGAGTACTTATTTAGTCCTCATCGTACAATTCCTTTATCTACAAACTCGGGATTATCTACATTATAACGGAACGTACCCTAGACTCCTACCTTAGTGCCATTGATGGATAGGAAGTGCTGAACAATGAGATGCTGTATGTCTCAGTGCTATGACGTATGTTGCATTGTTTGTATGGTATTGAAATATCATGTTTTAAATGTATTATTAAAGTGCTAGTACAGTACTATTCCCAAAAACCCTATCGAATAACACATTTATTTAACTATTATCATTTTTGTAATTACTTATTTGATTTAGTTTGTTTTAATGGGGATGACAACCGGTGGCAGTAACAGCCAATATGACTGACAATCTGACAATCTGACAATATGACTGACAATCTGGGGCTAGTGGAACCAGGGCTAGTGGGGCTAACTCATACTTCTAACAATACGTATAATAAAATTCGATGCAACATTTATGCTTAATTTCCCTAAAACATTACTATTATTTCGTGTCTTCGTGTCTTCAGAATGTTGAGTTGGTTAGAAAATGCTCATGTTATGTATTTTAGCGAAGTTGTATTTTTATTAAAATATATGTATGAATTATATTCATTTCATATCAGCATTGATATGTGTAGGCAGTCCTTTCTTTTCTTTCGATAAAATAGTTTTGTTTCATATTTTTCATGATAAATGTATGTTAAATACTAATGTGACATGGGTGAATAAAACATTAATAGTGTGTGTACAAGCCGATATAAATACCTATTTAATCCATCGTCTCATATTATGCATGTTTGAGGTTAACTTGTCTCGCTGTTAACGATATAAATGACTCCATCACTTGGAATTGAGTATACAATGAATATTATACCTTTTATTTGGTGGGATATATGTTTCTTCATTAAACTTCGCTTTGGGAATTCCATGCATGAAAATGGTAATGTCAACACGCAGACATATGGTGTGACACGTTAGACACAAAGTTCATATGAACACGTTGGTGTTATTATGGGTGAGAATAGCAAACAGTGTTTTGTGAATGTGGATAAGGAATGTGTATAAGGATAAGAAATTGAAAATTATTGGATTTGTCTTGCTGGCCTATGGCACCGATGATAAGCAAAATATATGTCTTGTTCCAGAAAATTATAGTAGAGAGTTGCCAGATCACTAAAATACAAT
>JAUTBQ010147359.1:0-14664 GCA_032361185.1 Lepetodrilus ovalis | reverse complement strand
TGTGTGTGTGTGCGCGCGCGCGCGTGTGAGTGTGTGTGTGTGTATCTGATTTAACTTGAAATAACTACCTAAGGTATATCTGGATATGACATACAAGAACTCTGGGAATTCTGTAACTGCCTGGAATGGAAGACAATAATTTCATACTTGCATAAAAATATTTATTTCATATTTCAATCTTTAGATACATTGTATTATAACTATGTCATGACATTCTAGTTCTCCTTAAGCATAATGGTGAGGCGTGAACATCTGCTTGATAATATCATACAGGCAAAATGCGGGCATATGCGTCTACAATAAATACTAGTAAATAAAAATGAAACTCAGAGATACTAAGATGACGCTACTATCAAACATACTAATTGTATTCAGCAAACATTAAAATACATAACATGAGCAAAACACAATCATACCTACATAATGAGTAGACTGTCTTAATAGAAAATGCTCTACATGTTCAGTTAAAAATACTGTAGTCATTCAATGTGAATACATAAAAATTAATTTGACGAGAGGGATACATGTAGTTGAAAGGCATACAGTGCCCACATTACTAATGAACCAATCGCTGTCTGTGTATCAACTAGTGACTGCTCCAGAGAGCCAATCAGAATGCAGGAACGTCCGCGTGGTTTTCACGACGGCCTCCTAACTATATAGGAGTCCGTAGACCAGTCCTAAAAGTGTGCAACTTGTAACACGTCACAGATTTATTATCCCCTCCTAAATCGGCGCCTAGAACAATAGGAGAGGGTAACGTATACTTCATCTACAGGAGCTCATAACTTTAGGATGTCGTCGTGAAGCGGGATACATGTAGGACATTTACATACCATCTTGTTACTCTGCCTTAGACGTATTCCTAGCCGTTTTACCTGACAATTCAACGTCTTTACAACTGATAATTTAAGCACTCGTGAAACACGCATTTTGGAATACCTATTATACATTTAGGTCAACCAGTGATGTGTCTACGCGCAGGGACTCGTAGGAATGAAAACGACATGGATATCCACAAAGAGACCATAGCGCGCTCTTTGTCGATAGCTAATGCACTGCTAAGAGAGCGCTATGGTCTCTTAGTAGATAGGAGAGCTTTGCGAACGGATGCCCTGGCACCGAGATTACGAAACAAAACATTTTGAGTTCTATTTCATGCTCAAGCTCAAATTTTATATGAGGATTTATGAACAAAACTTTTGAGTTCAGCATGGAATCATACTCAGAAAAGTTTCGTAATCTCGGGGCCACGGATTGCTTTCTCACAGCTCTCTTATCCACTAATAAACCATAGCTGCAGTGCATTAACTATCGGCAAAGAGAGCGCTGTGCTTTCTTAGAGAGCTTTGTGAAAGGATACCCAGGTTTTAAGTAACATTATACTGTCTGCACTAGTTCAGCCATGCATATTAATAAGCGTGTAGCTAATAGGAAAAAAAAGTCGAAGAGAAACGTACATAATTACTTCCGTAATCTCGCAAGTTAGTTCCGGTCGCATGACCTATATGAACAGCCTCAGGGTGACATCGAACAAAAGCCAGATTCTACTTCGATGTTTCCTACTTCGATGTGGGTCTAATAGAAAATAGTATTACACAATGCAAGAACATTTTGACATTCGATAATAAGTGCATTGTTTGCTTTCAAATTCAAAATAAACATTCTTCATTTTTATATATTTTTTAATTGAAAGATGAAAATGAATCGTCTTGCACGGAATTAAATGGTGGTTAGGAATCTGCAGAGAATAACAGTGATTTTTCCCACCACCTAAAAAAATTATATCGTACATTTGATTGATGTAGCTGGAGATTCAACGCGTTGAATGGAGATACTAGACATTATATTGATTTTTATCTCGGCATCTTGAAGATGAACAATAAAATGTGCAATTTGTGAGCATATTCCAATATAATTATAAGCGTCGCATATACAGCATACAGCACGATACGAAGACATAAAACACATGTATATATACATGATTGCCATACAACTTCTCACGCATGGGTATATTTAACATGTTGCATAATATAAAGTGACAGTTATTCAAACAAGACGTTTATTGTGCCACTCCAATATTTATAATACACTGCTGGTTGAAATATGGATTTACCATGGTGCACGTTGGAACTAATGCTATATAATATTGAGTCGGGAAAAGATAATTATGCACAAACAGAAAGTACATTTAACGTGGCTCGTATTGTAGAGAGAAACATATATTATCTGATTGATGGATTTTAAAAACAAATCTTTATGCAGAAGTATTTAATTTTATAGAATGGAAATTGGTGTAGTGATGCTAACAAGATTTCTAAAAGATGTAGAATTTTGGTCCAAAAATAATCCTCTCGCTATTTAATTCGCATCCGACCAAAAAGGAGTTCACGATTGATCCGAATGTTGAAAAAGAAAACAACCTAATACGTATTATTAACAAAAGTCTTTCAATAGGACATGTTTTTGTAATACATTATCTTTAAATAGCGTTGAGTATCTTCTGTACCATTCGTGTAGAAACAAAAACAGAAAAAAAGAAAAGATCTTCGGTGCCTAAAGTATGGACTATATTGTGACTATTTACAACATGGTAAACACAATAGAAAATGGCACGCATTCTGAGTACATGGTGGAGTTGTAACAATATGGACATGATATTTCACATATACACACATATATAGGTACATGTAGTTCACGTGATGCAGAAAAGAAATCGTCTCAGTTTAAATTTTAGGCTTGGAGACCTGATCAACGTGGGTCATTGCCAAATCCAAGGGCGGCAACTGAAGTTGAACATGTATGCACATCTTGGTTTCTTGGCTCAATACAAAGACTTCCCAACGTCATCGTTAATATATAACCCTGCATAGGACAAGATCGTTAGTGCTACAATTGTGCTTGGGGAAAAGATTCTCTTGAAGTGAAAACCCGTAGGCTTATTAATAAATCAACAGGAGCAATGTTTCCAACTGGGTATCTTCTGTCCGTGGTCATGAGTGACTGGAGCGACACCTGTAGGGGAACTCCTAGAAACTATCTCTCCAATGATATTAGGCTAAACGTTCTCGAGATCAAAGATCAGAAAATCAAGTAGAGTCACTGAGCACCAGCGTCATAGAGAATTTCCAACACAATATAGTGTACGTTCAGGGACGTGTTTCGTCATTGCACACTTCCGGTGTTCGTGTAAAATGTAGTCCGTGAAAAATGACCCACGTGTCAGGCATTGGTACACTGTCTTTGCCATAGGTATTGCGTTCAAATGACAAATCCGTCTTGTGGGGGGAAAACAAATCCCCAAAACAAATAAATAATCGTAAAGGATCCATACAACACATTTTCTTCACGCAAGGAGATATACAATCCAGTAGGCGCCGTTGAAGATTAAAAACAACAAAGGAAACATGAGTCGAGAATATTTGTCAATAGTATTTACATCTTGTACTCGCGGAATCTTCACTTTCATGCTCTTCGCTTTTTGTCTAAAATTAGAAAAGAGGCGTTTCCTTTTGGGTTGAGAGTTACTGTTCCTTCTGCGCACGATGTTGCTGGGAAGGTAACCATGGGCAACGTATGTCCTTGGAATTGTCGTCATGCGCACATTGGGAGGTTCCGCTCCTTCCACCTCCACGTCTGTAATTAGGCTTTGGTTGTTTCGTATTCCCATGACGGGGGACATTCTTAATTCCTTCATCTCCATTGCATCGTATGTATTATTCTGAAAGAAAACAACATAACAGTTATATGTCTTTAAAGGCATACAATCACATATATTTATGGCCGTTTTTGACTAGTTCTTGACTAATTCACTTGACATACATATAATCATGTTTGTACTTCCAAAAGCTTTCCACGGCTGTATGGTTCACAAATCTCCACTCCAACCCTACGATAGACAACCCGCTTCTTTATACATCAATAAATGGGCAGATAACTCTCATTCCTGGTCGTATTCCTTCCTAGAATAGTGATACATCGCGGACAAGATAAAAAGCGGAACACTCCCTTATTTAATATAAAACATTATTTGTTTTAATACTATCGAGTGCTGGGGATAAGTACATCAGTAAATAACAACTTTTGGGTGGATAAATGGAGCGTTATTAATCTCAGATCGAAATTCGTTTGTCCATTATGCAGGTCAATCAACTGTGCTATTATGCCTTTAAATGAATTCGATCTTTTGTATGATTATCAATAGCAATGCACATTTTTACAGCCTGAATTTTCATTGCCATGTAATATTTATATCATGAGAATGTTGACTAAATGCTACACTGATTGAAGAATAATAAAATCACCCTTAGCGAAAACGTTCGTTTACTAGCGTGTGTATAGAAGCCCAGGCGTTCACCATTCCTTTATGAGCGGTCTGGCCTTTGTGGCATGTTTTTTTTTTTTTTTCATGTTTGCATTTAATAAAATGTTTAGTTGTTAAACATTGTAGTCGTCGGATTCCCGCAATAAATAAACAAATGAACTGATTGTCACACCCTTTATCTTTCACTATAAGCTGGATATGTTTTCAACTGATCATATATTTATTAACAACTATTTGAAGGAGAAAAGGGACACATAAGACGGCAAGAAGTAAAATATCACGAGCACTTTAGCTAAGGTTACAACGTCAGTCTCTGATATTAGTTGTTCATAAATTGAATATTCATGATGAGATTTATTTTTGAAATCACAGCTTATAATCTCTTCTGGGTATATATGTGTGTGTCTGGAGACAGCAGCAGCTAGTACTTAGCGTCGCATTATCTCCCTAACGTTAATACCTAGCACGGATTCCCGACCCGGTCAGCGTACATTGATCAGACAGATTACATGTACTGTATATGTGATTCACTTACTTATATGTCTTTGCACTGCTGACCAGTACCTATCTAGTGCTCTGGGTACCCCTTCACGAAGCTATTTTATACACTACGAGACCATAGAGCTCTATCTGCAGTGCATTGGCTATCGGCAAAGAGAACGTCTCATATTTGATAAGAGAGCTTCGTGAAAGGATACCCTGGTAGACTAGGACATTTCACCAGGAAGTGAGTATTGACACTGTCTGGGAAGGCTTCCCTCTCAACTCATCCTAAGTGTCGTAATCTCTATAAAATTTACATTTCCTAAGAACATAACCCAGTTCAAATGGCGGAATGGTTAATAACTTCTAAATGCCTTTATCTCATATTTTTATGTCATTATGAAATTGGTTACTAGACAACAGGCTTTAGCATACACGCGTGAATAATCATTTCTCTAGACGGTAGTGATGGCGATTAATATTTGGAAGAATTTAATGTGCACACTTTTCGTTGTATTTACATTTCATGAAAAGCACGACTTCTACGTATTAAAAAAAAAAGAAATAAATAAAATGAGGACGAGGTATGCGACTGTCTGAGATGTTCCAGTGTCAAAAATCCTCATCCGGGTTCCCGGTACTTCCGGTTTGTGCATACAAGATCTACGTTAAATTGTGTTAGGCACTGTGCCCACTATCAACATTTCGGTAACATGTTGGGATACATGGCCAACATGAATTTTAGCCCTGTATACACTAGCAACATTCTCGGCAACATTTCCCCAACATGTTGCCGAGATGTTGGGAAATGTTGTTAAAGATTAGCGGGAAAGTAGGATTTGGATGAAATCTATGTATGTGACTATTTATGCCAATCCTCGGCGAACTAACTTTTGCACTTATACAACATTTTGGGCAATAAACGAAAATAAAAGTAACTTTGTAAGCAGTAAAACACAAAGTAGAAAGACTAAGGACATTTAGACATAATTATAGCTTTTAAATGTTAAAAATGCATTTATTAATGGCGGCCATCTTGGATGTTTAAAATATTTGGTTGTCTTGACATGATAGTACTCACGGTACCGATGTAATAAAACAATATACAAAATTTTAGTGCTGAAAATGCTGTATTTGACGGCCTTGAGTTTGACGGCCATATTGGACTTTTTCAGGCAAATCATTATTTGTATAATATCACAAGTTGTGTGAAAAAGTATGTGTTATGGTGATTAATGACCCAATAGAATAAAATGTACAGTCGCCATCTTTGGCATTTAGAATATCTGCAACTCGATGAGCACTGAATGTTCAATACGCCTGCAAGCTCCGGCTAGTGGTGACGAACCATGGATAACTTCACTACAATAATACGGTCTATCAGGTTACGAAACTTGGTACGTTTTCATGTCCAACTCTAAGTTCGGATCACAAATCCCCATTACAAAAGAAATTTCTTTAGTCGACAATGAAATCATATTCAAGATAGAATAAAACATATCAAGATATAGTTGTCCTTCAGTATCAGTTATCTCCCTTGACTTGTTTTGTTGGCACGCTTCCATGTTGACCTGTTTTGTTTAATATCTTTAAATTGGAGTTACCAAATCACAATTACTAGCAGATTTGAGTAGAATAGCATATTACAAGCATTTGAACAATATTTTCATAATTATTTTCAAAAAATTGCTACCGTCATTTTTACGTTAAAGGCATACAATCACGGTTGATTGACCTAGATAATGACCAAATATGTACATCTCGATGAATGTGTACTTGTATTTCCGATATTCCTACACTTTCCCCGACATGAACGAATTAATGCTTAGAAAAAGTGTATGTTTCTAATATTACCAACACTTCCCCTGTGGAATATGTTACGCTTAAAACAAAAGAAACCATGGCAACGAGAACGGAAGAAGGGTATAAGCAAAGTGAATTCACTTCTGGATTGAAACCGGTGCTTTCGAGGACTGGACATGCTAGAACGATGTTGCATACAATTGCATATGCTCGCTATTAAATGGACATACAGAAGTTAATTCACTTGCCATATCATTGGTTTTATACCTCCTCAACAGATAATGTTCACCTCTCCACAGAAGGCCGAACATACATGCGACCCTTCGGCAATATCAATCTAATTGTAATAAATCATACTGATATTTAATTTGGAGATACCTTTCCTTTATTAAAGTATCCTGATTGAATCGGAAATATTCCAGCTGCACTCTCTACTATGTAATTATGAGATATGTGAAATCGCTCGAAGGAGTTCAGATTGTGAATTTCCTGTCGATGTTTAAAAGATTACAGACAGTATTAATATCAGATCGGATGCAGTTTTATGTAATTGTAATACGAGTTTCGCTTTCGAATAGATTAATATATGAAATTATACTTTAGTACAATTATTATACAACACTTGGTTAAAAGAAATCAAATTTGATTATTTTCGGTTGCAGGTAAATATTATTTTTAGTATTAAATAGCTGTGTATGCATTTTATTTTGAACAACTACTACGTCTAAAGCTAGCCTCGAATTTATGAAACGTTTTTTTTTTGTGTTTTGTTTTTTTGTACGAACAAATGCTGAAATTTCGTTCACAAATCTCCATATAAAATCTTAGCTTGGCCTTGGATATTAATTAAAAATGTTCGTAATATCGTGCCTGATTTAGAACTATGTGTGTACATGGCTGGTTGTTTAATTGTCCCATATATAACACTATTCTGATATTATAATTATGATTATTGTTGTGTAGTTTCAGACACTGTATATGGTATCGTATTTTATTTAATAGATTACGTGTTAAATTTCAGAGCAACATACACGCTGTTTTCCTAACGTATATATCGTTTTTTCTTTGCAGATCAAAAATGACTGTACCCAATGCCAATTCTGAAATGTGGAATGCCATGATCCATCCACTGCTCGAAATGACAATATTTGGAGCGCTGTGGTATCAAGGTACCCTGCAACATTGTTACGATCTTCAATATATCGAAGTTGATCCTGGTGCAAATTGCACCATGTAATTTATGTTGTAAATTGGAAACTACCCTATCATATCGTCTGATGTAAATTACCCTATGTTATTATCCCTGATGTAAATTCCAGTCGCGTAGCTCATTTATCCTAACACAGTTAATGTAAGTTTACTTAAAATATATAGTAAACCATGATTATCAGTTGAATGTATTATCTGTATCCTAACCTATAAAGACGTAATAATTCCCGCTATGGATGGTCGTCTTGGACGGAGAGAGTTAAACAATGCAAATTCCATTAATTCAACATGTATACACATCATCTCTCGTATCTCCAAAAATAACGGCAAAGACAAAATACTCAGCGAGCTATTCATACATATCGCCAATGTTAACTTATATAGCACATATGGCTTCCATTTCACATTATTAAATACTCGGAAGTAATCGGATACATATATTCAATTAGTTAGCTATTAGTCAGGCCCACTGAATTGTGTCTTTGCACTACTTTGAAGGTGAGGCCAATGCAGCCAAATCTGAACTATACAAGTGTCAGTTTCCTGCAATGATCAATGATTGGAGAGCGAAATTCCATGCTGCATCCGATGAAGAAACGCAGGCCTTATTTCCATTTGGATTTGTGCAGGTAGATATTAATAGAATTATTGGATATCCTATACGTATTTGTTTAAGGTGAATTGAACGCAGCAGAGGCTAAACTATAAAAAGTGTCAGTTTCCTGCGATGATCAGTGCCTGGAGAAAGAAATTCAGAGAATCATCTGAACAGGAAACTGATGCTGGCTTTCTATTTGGGTTTGTCCAAGTTCATAATGATGCATCCGCCACAATGTATATCGAGTACGTCATTGCATATACCACCAACTCCGAGCTATTAGTCATTTATCTCCAGGTATATTTTTTCTGACTGGGTATAAATAACAATTATTGAATTAAAACAGGTGAATATGTCATGCCAGGATCCTAGGATTTTGATAACATTCTGGAAGAGGATACCTAACTGTTATTTGGCTGTGAAATGGACATATGTTTGGGTAAAACTTCACCTAATATGTATGCGTTGGTCATCGTAAAAGCTAAATTGATTTACGCTTTGTTATAGACCGAAACAATGTTGCTTCGTGCTCACGTACTCTTTCCCGATAGACTACCTATTGAGCCAATTATATAGCTCGTTGACATGGCACGTGTAAAATGCATGTAGTCGTATATACTTGTATGCAACTATTAGAACGTGCATCTAGTGTATTAACGGTGTTACTAATCTACTGTCTCGAACATGATCATGCGTGGGCATTGCTGAATTGTTATTAAATGATGTTAAATGTCACCGCTCTGCGAGGTCCAGTGGTTTTTCGTGTAACAAAACTATTCACATTCTGATCACTACTTACTGTTAGCTTGGAACTACTCATGATGGTTGGTTCAGTTCAATAAGTATATGATATGAACAATATTATAGAAAATACCTCACAGAGATTTAGTGGACAATGCCTTTTCATGTTGTTGAAGCTTGCACCTAACGAAAAGGATGCTGGAATTGGAACATTTCCAGATCTCCGCTGGGCACAGACCTACGATCAAGGTTTTGTTCCCAATGAAGACATGCCAAAGACATTTATGGCAGTAGCTATAGACCTTCCTGACTTTGATTCCCCCTTTGGTCCGTAAGTACTATAGTAGCATATTTTCGTTTATGACGGTCTTAGCATACAGTATTCTCTATTTTTTAACGATCAAATGCTATAAACAAAGGAAGGTGTACACTTTAATTGATTTATCGTATTAAGCCTCATTTGTGTAGCACAATGCTGTGATTGAATGTGACATGTTTTCCTCATAATCCTTTTGCGTTAGACCAGTTCAGGGTAAAGAGCATGTTGTCATAGATGTGAATACGGAAGAGTTATTCTTTGTTTCATTGATCATGCTAACTTGAGCGTACAGTTCCGGAGATTCCCATTACCATTACTTTGGTGATCGAACGCGGATCGGTAAAATATTGACATCTCACTTTACCGACGTCATCCAATTAATTCAAGTGTTGTAGAACGCTGTTGACGATGGGAGATTTGTTATGACCGATGTCGAACATCAGTTGATGTGAGGTGTTTGACTAACGAAAGATAAATCTAATAGCATCAGTTTCCAAAACGAATAAAGCATTTACTCGTTTTTTGGAAACTGATGCTATTAGACTATACAAAGAAATTTCACGCACGAGTCCCATCAGCGACATGAGTAATGAAAGTCCTACACAAGTACTCTTTGAAAACTAAATATACTATCGAATTAAATGGTAACTTGTTAAATTCGTTTAACTATAGGTTGAGCCGAATGTATAGAAACTAGCCGTCGGCATTCTCCACTCATGTATAGTCATGCAAAGAGAGAACTCGCTACGTTCGGTAATTTTCCTATAAGATCAATTGATGCAACAAAGACAATATAATTAACAGTCTGGTCGCTACTAATTCATATAAAATATTAAATTATGATAACCATCAAGTGTTGGGGAATCAGTACATCAGTAAACAGCAACTTTTGGGTGTACAAATGAAACGTAAATAGTGTAAGACAAAGATCCGTTTGGCCATTATCTAGGTCAACCAACTGTGATGGTATGCCTTTAAAGTTTTATGCTCGCTAACGTTTATGACTGTTAACGTTAGACCAGTGGGAAAATAATGTTCAGCTTTCGTCAACACACAACATGAATGTTGGCCTTGTCTACATCTATCAACACTTTCGGTAACATTTCCTCAACATGCTGACGAGATTTGGGTCACTATTGTGAAAAACACAAAGAACACAGGCTAAGAACATTTATGTTTTTCTTTTATATAAATAAGTAGATCTAAATACCAAAAGAAATAACACTTTTTTTTTGTAGAAAATAAAGCATGATTTTACTACCAAACAAATTCGACTGGACAACAAATAGCATCTCAATACAGGGATAACAATATACATCTGAATAAGGTCATCCACCTTCATTCCATGTCAAAATCACATGACTTCAAGTAGGTCAGCTGATTAAAAGCTGATTTACTATTGGTTAAAATTTCATAAATGGACCAAAGTAACATTATCTGCAGTGACCGAATGCGGTCCCACGCACACCATGTTGCTATGTAAATGATAACATTCCACGCACACCATGTTGCTATGTAAATGATAACATTAACAGCTGTACAAAACAATAATTACGGGTCCTTGCCATTGCCAGAGTTGAAATCTAAATTATGGTAACTAGAAACAAGAGTTTCAGCTTGGAAAGCGAAATTAATAGCACGGTATTTGTATCCTTGAGTTATGGTTAAAATGAAAATTTGCTTGTACCTTATTTTGGCTTGGACAACTCTGCTTTGATCTATTAAATAGCCGCTCTTAAGACAATCTCCCCGTGGGAAGGGCGAAACTTCAAGCTTCGCTGACTCCGTTATCACCCTACCCATCATTTATTCCATTTATCCGGTTGGCAGATTAACATCCTGGCGACAGAACGAGTTGTTTGTCTGTGTGTAGAATTTGAAACCAGCCAATCAAAACGTGTGTTGTAATCTGTCCAAGTGCGATCGGTCCCTAAAGTTAGGGAACCTAAATAGTACGAGTCAGTCGAGTGAGTTAGGTCACGTGACCTAGGCAAGATGATTTTTGTTTATGGTAGATTCAACTTAGCAAGACACAAATGTGCAGATTACTGTTGAAAGTTCGTTTCCCGGTTACAGATTGTAGCCCAACACTTGTGAAAGTTGATTGTCAACATGAAAACTCGTAACATTTGCCTTCGTTTGTGGAGTGATCACATTCTGCATACGAGAGTGACTGACAAAGTAGGTGGATCTATAAATGTAGGTGGAGCTTGTAACGTGCTAGGGCGAATCTGATTGGACTATGTTGCCGCGCGATAGCCTTTGAAGTTTTTGTGCCAGGAATTATGGCCTTTGCAGGCAAGAAAGGGACCGTACGAGTCTATCGAGTTAGGTCACTTGGTCTAGGCAAGATACTCTAGGCTAGACTTTTGCATTGGCGACACGCAGCAAATTGTCGTAATACATGTGTTCGCACCCTCTCCAAACAGCTCGTATTATTCAGTATAATCATAGTGCTTCCTGTCATAGTACTTCCTGAGGCGGATATTACCGTAAATGTATCTAAGACATCTCATTGGCGGCAGTCATGCTGATCGGTAGCAATCAAAACCCGCCTTACAAAGAAACGAAGTTGACAATCGCATAGATCAGTTACTTCCCTTCTCCAACGCGATAGTTATATAAACACATGTCTGATGTCATATAGACAAACTGTCGAGCTATTTCAGTGGTCGGCGAAAGGATCAATGACATTCATTGACCTTTCACCTTCGGTAGTGCAGACAAGATGTCACTGTCTAAGCGATAACATTTGCGGGATTGTGAATGCAACAGACACAGTAACATGTGGGTAACATGGTGTCGGATTTAAAATGTTGATAGTGTACAAACCTTTATTCTGAACATTAAAGACATTAAACATTAAAGAAGTTTTGAAAAAAATGTAACATTAAAGACATAAAATAATGGTAATATAGCACGTTTTTGTTCGTATGCAGAATAGCGTTTACAAGAGTAACAACACAGACATAGAAATAGACCAACATCAATGCACGTTTATGACCATTGTTATACGATGCATTAGTTTATCACATAAAATGCCTCCTGGGAGTGTAATATGTTAACACCATTCAATATTTTGCCGTATACCACTAGTTCAATATCGGATAATATAATCTAATCAAGTAAATTTTTGCACTAGACGAGCACCAGTTTTACATTAGAGTTTTACCGTTTATAATGACTATATGGAGATTTTGCATCTGAAAATCAACAGTACGGTCTTATCTACAGTTATGTGATAAATAGAATCTAACATTTGTCTTCATTTAATAACGAATTTATTTGATTGATTGATTGATTGGTAATTAGTCATTGTATTGGGTAGGTTTTACTGTTTTTAGTCGTCGCGTATGGGTGAGATGTTCCCGAGTTGGTAAAAGTTATAGTGTGCTCTGCAACGCCTCACTAAATATCAATTTTGCCAACTCATAAATTCAGTAATAAGACATTCAGATTTAAATGACCACTCATATTAGATCCTCAATACATAGCATATGGTAAGATTTCCACGTTGCTTCCTATAACATTAAGATCTATAATATATAACATTATTATTATTATTATTATTATTATTATTATTATTATTATTATTATTGTTAGTAGTAGTAGTAGTAGTAGTAGTAGTAGTAGTAGTAGTAGTAGTAGTAGTAGTAGTAATATGGTTATTGCTACTGTTACTGTTGTTGTTTTTGTTATTATTATTATTTTAAAATGTACATATGTAGGCAATAATGTCTAATAAGCCTAAATAGGCTGGACACACGTTCTTTAAACTGAAATAGCTTTTGTATGTCAAATTGTATGTAGCATGTGCTAGACACTTTTAAATAAACAATATTCTTCTTCTTCTTCTGTCCTGGCCGATGGGTGAGATATTCCCGCTGCGACGTAAAGCACTAATTCATTCATTCTTCTTCTTCTTCTTCCTCTTCCTCTTCTATTCCTTCGTCTACAGAATTCACCCCAGGGATAAACAGGACGTGTCGTTCCGTTTGATGAAAGGGGCCCGTGCTGTAGCATACGGGGAAGGTGACGTCAAATATCAAGGTCCTCTGCCGAACTCATTCAATCTTGACCGGGCCAGCTTCGTCTTGGAGATCAACTACGGGGAGACCACTCCCATCTTGGTGTTCAACAACAATGGCTTCGAGGTAAACTTATAAGCCCGCACGAAAATTAAATATGATTAATGTATTTTTGTTATATATTCCTTATTTCCTTATTACAAGAGAAATATGTATGATGGGATGGGCGTACATGCTTGTTTTTGGGTTAGGAGGATTCGATCTAGCCGTTAGATGTTCCAAAGATAATTAGAGCACAGGACTTTGAATAATTATAATAAAATAGTATAGTAAACAACTTTAATGTACATGTAGTTCTTGATTGGTCATTAACTAACTAGTTACTAGTTGATTGTGATTGGTTGATGCTGTGTTTTATCCTGTGTAGGTATGCTGCTCCAACGTAAGTAAGGTGGAGTGTACAGGCTCTGATAAGTGGTTTCCTGCACCAATCGTAAACAAGAAGACAACCTCGGTCTCCTTGTCCGTGGCTGACTGTGGAAGCATGTCCCCCGTAGGACTACGTTACGAGTGGAGTACCAGCCCATGCGAGTTTAAGAAGTGCGCCATCTACGGAACTGATACAAACTTACCTGCCCCTCCTTACATTACTAGAAGGGGATTTTAACAATCCAGAATTCATTTATTGGTTTCGTAATCTTGAACTTGTAATAAAACAATTACATTCAGTCTTCGTTGTTGTATTCACGTGTAGTATACATACTAATGCCTAGTTATACATAGTAATGCCTAGTTATACATAAGTATAGTAATACCTAGTTATGCCTAGTAATGCCTAGTTATACATAAGTATAGTAATACCTAGTTATACATAGTAATGCCTAGTTATACATAAGTATAGTAATACCTAGTTTATCAATGTATTAAAGGCATACTATTACAGATAGTATGGCCGTTCTTTACTAGTTCTTAGCTACAACTACAAAGTACATTCACTTGACATACATATAATCATGTCTGTACTTCCAAAAACATTTCTACCGCTGTACGGTAGGCAAAATTCAATTTCAACAACCTGAACTATCTTAGTTCTTCATCCTTCTTTGTATTAACGCAAGGGGACATAACTCTCATATATCATGAATACATCAAAGACAAT